>JAVDPK010001871.1:515960-550885 GCA_034780415.1 Cichlasoma orientale
ACACACACACACACACACCCACACACACACACACACACACACACACACACACACACACACACACACACACACACACAAACACACATACGGGGGGAAGAGTGCTTTTGTGGCAGGGACTGCCACGGTTGCTGGCATGCAGTTAGAAATCTGCAGTGAGGGACCAGACGTTTCTGGTCAAGATACAGATGCAAGCAGAGAGAGAGCAGGTGGTTTAATATGTTGAGTATAAATAAGAGGAAAAAAATTGTTGTGACGAGAATGAAAGCATGTCACGAATAAGAGAAGAAGAAGAAAAGATTTTGAACCCGAGTGAGGAGGAGGAGGAGGAGGGAAGGCAAGTCAATGCAAAACAGCACTGTGCGTGTGTGCGCGTGTGTGTGTCTGTGTGTATGTCCTATGACAGAACAAAAATAGAGATAAATGGAGACGCAACAAGCCTCCTCTACTGCAGCAATTGTGAGTCACAGAGGAGTCTGTGTATGTGTGTGTGTGTGTGTGTGTGTGTGTGTTAGGGAATGCATTATCCATGCATGCTGTGTGCATGTATAATGAACAATAACCACCCATATATCACACGCTATCTATATTAACAAAGGAAAGTAAGAATCAATCACAAGCACGCACACACACACACACACACACACACAGACACACACACACTTAAAAACAGCCATGCATTTGAGGCGACAGGTTCGAGCGAGACAACGTGTAAACATAACGTTATAAATAGTGATGTAATGTTAGTGCAGGCTTTTTTCTCGGTGGCCCTGCTTAGGATTCTGTTGCACTCGTGCCTTTTGCTTCTATTTGCCGGTGATGTTTACATTTCTGCTTTGCTTTGCCAAGTGGACAGGTGTGTGCTGCCAAAAAGTTTCACTGAATACATATTTGCAAATGGTTTGTGTAAAGTGTACACACCATGCTAATGGGTAACAAGCCCACAGCTGGGCATAGCAAATGACTTCCAGTGGACAGTAAGGGAACGGGAAATTATATTTAGACAGCAGTTTGAAATTTTGGAAAATAACTGCATTAAGTACAGAGCTCAAGTCGGGGGGTTAAGTATAAAGGCAAGCGGCAGCTGTCTGTGTGCTACAGATATGAGAAAAGTTAATAATCCATCTATTGACGTCTGCGCAGCTCAGAGACACACGAGGTCTCATGTTTGTTGAATCCTTTTAGAGACAAAAACTGGTTGATGAATAAACTTCTTGAACTGGTGAATGCACCTAAAACCACCACAGATGGAGCGAAGATTCAGCGACACATGAAAGAGTTTGTCCGTGATATTCTTCACATTTCTCTACGTAGTGGTGCAGGAGGGCGCGTGGACTTCCATCGTCTTATGTGGTATATTTTATAACACAGTTGCTTAAAGCTGAATAATACGGTTCTGGAGATACTGCATTGTACCGCGTAGCCTATAAGGAAATACAAATACAAAACTTTACACAAAATGTGTGTGGATATCCTGAAGCAAATTCAAGATATGGACCGGATATCTCAAATATCGAAAGCCAGTCTTGATAGGTGGGGATCGGTCCGCCAGGGCCTCCGCCCTTGCCCGACACACATTGCACCCGACCCCTACGACGCCTCAAACTCTTTTAATATTTTATCATTAGATCCAACCCCAGATAAGCGGAAGAAAATGAATGGATGGATTTTATCTTTATCTGACTAGAATGCATCCTGAGCGCCTCTTGGGTGAGGCATGTCCTACCGGGAGGAGGCCCCGGGGCAGACCCTGGACACACTGGCGAGATTATAGCTCTCGGCTGGCCTGCAAACACCTTGGGGGTCACCCAGGACGAGCTGGAGGAGGTGGCTCCTGGGTCTCACATACATATTCTAGATTGCAAAAAACTATCTACAGAATGATTTCTCGGGGTTTGTGTGAACTTTGCCGGCCAATTTAAGTCGCTGAATAAAGTACAATTTCCTCTAAATTGCTCTGCTATATGAATGAATATAAATTAAAAGCATAAGTTCCTCATAAAAAATGCCATTATACAGCCCTAATTGGTTTTTCAAACAGTCTAAGTGATGAATTTGTTTCTATTAATTGAACTAACAGTTTCTCTGTCCTTTTATGTAGACGAGCCTATATAAAAAAAAAAAAAAATGGAGTTATAATTGACGAGCTATCCTCAGATTGCTCAGCAAAAAGTATTTTTCAGAACTGGTAACAGCTCATTCAGAAAAAAAACCCAAAACTTCAATTTTCTCTATTTTACTATGACATTTCTTGCTATTAAATTGTCAGAATGGCACATTTATCTTTTAAACTGCATCTAAGAAACAATTTTTGAAATAGAATTGCATTTTAAACTTGAATACGCTGCTTTTGTGTTGTATTAAACAGCATGAGTAAATTGCTTGAAAACTCGGCAAAGCGAATCTCCCTTCAGACTCTGGAAGATGCAAAACTCTCCTAATCCACGATTTTCCCCTTAGCCTGTAATGATAGAAACGCTAAAATAAAAAATTGTACTTTTTGTGAAGATTTGATTCTCTTGTGAATCAATATGATATAATTTCTGCAAATCAGAAGCACTAAAATCCACTTTCTTGTTTCAATTTTCGACTGATTTCACTTTATTTTCAACAGGTTTTTTTTTTGATGAATATTGTTTAAATGTTCATTTCCATTGTCTGCTTCTTCCTGTATTTTGTTCTGCAGCCGTCAGAGACGTGGCTGATTCAGGTGTCATCCTGTAACTCGTAAAATCAGCCATTCTCTTAAGTACCTTCCAATTTTAAACTTAGACTTCCCTTGATGTTATCTTTTCACTCAGGTTGATTAATCGTCTACATCTTAATTATTACACATTTTAGGAAAAGCTTCTTTGGAGCTAGTCATACTCAACGCTCTCAGTCCTACTTTGATATTCTCTTAGGCCAATAAAATCCCTTCCATAGAGAGAACACTGGGCAGTCGGGTTATAAAACTTTGGTCTCAGATTTATGCTGTGATTGAGAGGCAGAGTTTCTGCACGTTACACAGAAACTTTGTTCATTATCAGGGAAAGGAAATAAATGAGGAAAATGAAGATATAAAGTGTTCTGCGTCCTCTGTATACTATAACTGTATAATGATTAATAGGAGGTTTCATTCAACCAAAGGCTATTTTGACTCCTTCATAATAGAGTCATTTTTCAGAAGCACCCAGGAACAAGGAAACGTCTATTTAGGAAGGACCAGATGCAATAACAGTAAACGAATGTGATGGGCGCCTCAGTCGCTTCAGCATCTGAACTCTCTTCTTTAATGCTCAGCGCCTTCAATTTTCCCTTCATGCTTCACTCTTTGTACCGTAACTGTGCATTTTTACTTACTGGATTATTTTCTGTGATGATGTTTATATTTTCTAAAGTAAGAAGCAGACTTTTTACCTTTTTGAAGTATATTATTTACAAAATTAAAATGTTTTTTTTTTTCTTCCCCAAAGCAGATGACATTTTGAACCCTGTTTAAAGTAATGTGTTTAAAACCATGGTTACCAATCTGTTACACACACGCACAACTGACTTGTTGATCTTTAAGTGCTTTGCAAAACTTTTAGTTAAAACAAGCTACTGAGAATACTGTTCTAGAGACCAGTTTAGGGACGTGCCGTTTCATATTTAAAAGGTTCCCACAGCTAAATCGCACGCTCGGGCCTTTGCATCATCAGACAGCTGCAGGAATTTCAGTGCATTTTGCAACAAAAGTCAGAGCTGACTGCTATTGTTTGCTTAGTGCACACAAAACATTTTTTCAGCTTAGCAGCTGCAAATATTCAGTACAAAGAAGGAACAACCACAGAGGAGTTGCAGGAATCAGCTTATATAAGACATCAGTATGGGCGAATTTAATTTTTTTTAACCTTGCTATTTTCTTGGACTGATAAACATGCAAGAAACCCACACATCACAAAATCACATCCTACTGTTGACCTGTAATCTTCAAGGGAGGTTATTTGTTTATGTCAGTAACCAAAGTAACCTAAAATAGTTTAGTCTCATTCACCACTGAATGCAAGCAAGGCAGAACCTTTACTTGAAGAATGAAAACAGCACTGCTTTGGACACCCTGGCATTATTAACATCCATCCATCCATCCATCCATCCACTTAGAATGTGTTATTCCTTATCTAAGCCAGTGATTGAAGGACATTAGAACTACAAGCAGAACATGTGACCACACGGAAACATTGACTACAAAGCTACTATAACCACAACCACAACAACTGCCCTTTTCTGCCTACTATCAAATCTGGTATTTAGTGGCAGCGCATTTACACATCTAATTTTTCTTTTATTGCTTTGGACCTTCTGAAAATGAATTTGGGTTTGAAAAACTGGGGCAACTCAAAACTCCTGTCAAAAATGTGTCAAATGTATTAATTCAATTCCCAGATGCCAAACTTGCATCAGATTGGATGTCTAGTTATGTTTCCTTCCAACGCGATAACAACAACATTAATTAATGTTTTTCAAAAAAAAAATATAATAAAGAATTAGAATAGAATTATAAGCAGAGCAGTTGATGCAAACAAATGAGTAAAACTAGTTAAAAACCCCACAAAGCCCAAAATGCAACAGGTAATAAAAAGATTTGTGTAACAAGTCAAAATAGTCTTAAAGATGGACTAATCATTATACTATTTTATGTTAACAGGGAACAACATTGTGTATGTAATAGTAAAAATAAATAAACATAACTACCATAGTTGTGTTTTCAGCTTGTTCCAGTGGCCCACTTATTCAAAATAGTGTCTGGAACAAGCTCACAGGAACAACACGAGGCTGTGGGGCAATTTTGGCACAGTGACCACAGTCCCGGGTTTCTTTCGTGTCCTCCTGCATTGTTGTTTCTCCCAGAAAATGAAAGTAACTAATACTGCCCACCAACTTTATTATTAATAATCATAAACCAAGAACCAAAAAAGGTTTTAAATGCTTCTCTGCTGTCACACAATTTGTCAGATCATCTATAAGGCACAACGGACACACACACAATCCACACACTGGATACAATTTCAGTCAATCTGTCACTGCAACCTGGCAACCCACAACATATGTCTCAAGGGCCAAGTGTGCAGCTGCTCTTTGAGCAAGTAGGCAGGCCAGCTTAATGGTAAACGAATTATCTGGCTAACTTAGCTTCAGACAAAATGTCAAAGACAAATATGTAGCTGCAAGGTTAAAAAGAATGAGACTAAACCAGGCGTGTCAACCTCAAGTTCATGAGCCGCACACAGCTTAAATGAAGCTGGAGCAGTAAAAGAAATGCAAAATCTGTAAAATAAATAAATAACATTAAAAAAAAAGAAACAAACACCTCTTATTTGTTTCAGTGTATTCTAACGGTAGGTTTTAGTACATTCTGAAGATGTTTACCTTTAATAAACGACCCCAATGATGAATTGTCTGAGATGTCTCAAGGAAAAACAAAGTACAATTTAAACAATATTTTGCCCATTTTTCCACATTACAAAGAAATGGCGCTGTAGTCAATCAGAGAAACCCATCAGTAAAGCTCCCTGGCCTTTACCACACTCAGAAATAAATCTGTAAAATTACAGGGTAAGTACTCGATTACAACAGCTGACTACCTGCAGTGAAAAACAGGACATTTGCTTTTAATTCACTGAAAATGTCATGTTTTTTTTTTTTAAAGTGTGGTCCCATTGTTACCAAAAAATGGTTCTTTGATAGAATACTGACTGTATAAAACATCTAATTTTCTTTTTATTTAATAGTTTGCTATCATTTAATTACTTGTGTGTAATCTGGCAACCCATTATTATGAAGGCTGGAAAAATGACTGATTCAGACTTCTGGCTCATATCAAACTAACATTTCTGATTCTCTGATGTCATCCAGTTTTAAAGAGAAAATACGGTGACGAGTCCAAAGTTCATGCTCTCCTCTTTGCAGTTTTCACATTTTACAGTCATCCAGTGTGCTTGATTGGACCCTTCAGCAGGCCAGTTTTGGCCCCCGGGCCACATGTTTGACATCCATGAGCTAAACACGTACAGTATGTCCACTTCCCAGCAGAACAGTGACCATAACCTCTGCAAATTCTCAAGGACTGATTTTAATAAAAAAAAACAAAATAAATAGAAACATTTACAATTAAACTTACAGTTATGTTCATGAAATAATAAATGCTGTGTTACAGTCTTAGACTTCAGTGTTTTTGTGATAAAATGTGTTTGTGAACAACAACAACAACAAACTTCCCATTTTTGGAACAAATAAAGCTTTTTCCTCATGCATCCCAAGATCTACAAACACAATCAGCTGACTGTGCATTATTAGGATCTGGAAGCATTAAATCTAGTAAACAAAAAATTGAACTAAAGCACCGAAGCAGTAAATTATGTGCCGTTTGTGCAGGGAACCACAGAAAGTCAACAGACTCAACCAAAAAGGACTCCAGTATATATGCTCTGCAGGTCCTAAAAAACAAAGCTTATACATATGCAATACTTATTTGAATGAAAAACTCTGAAATGTAGTTTTATAATTATCTAAGAAATATAAGAGGGGAAAAAAGTCTGCCTAAGACGTTTAAGGGCAATGCAAAAGCGTGCTAGCATAAGCCACCAAAAGCTCATATCAGAGCTATGAAGAAACATAAGTCCTTCTTTATTGAGGACTTACAGTCTTGCTTCTGTGAGATGACGAATGAACATAATGAACATACAAGAAAGTGTTCAAAAATGTCAACAATTTCACGAGCGAGTAATGGCTGAGTCATTGGTGCTGATCAAACCCAAATCCCATTAATGCCTCCCGGCATCTTCTGCTGAAAATAAGAATATTCTTTAATATTCCCCTTCTGCCGGCTAGAAAACAAATTGAGATTCCTGGAAATGGAAAGAGAAAGGAGGAGAAAGAAAGAAGAGAGTGTAAAGAGAGAGAGAGAGAGAGAGAGAGAAGAGCAGCCTGCCACTCATCATCCAAGGGCCAGCGAGCATGGTTGAAGTCTGCAAGGCATAGGTCACCAGATCCATGTTTAATGTGTGTGTGTGTGTCTGTGTGTGCGTGTGTGCTTGTAAAAATGTGCATGTGTAAGATGTGTGTGTGCTACTCTCACCATTGTGGCTCATCTCTGAGCATCACTGCAGGGGCGAGGATGTGTCACATCAACCACAGGCCAGTGAGCAAGTCCAGGGAACTGGGCTCACTTACTGTGTGTGTGTGTGTCTGTGTGTACGTGTGTCCATATATCTGTACATAGGTAGGTAGTCGTTCACAAAATGGAAGATGGAAAGTCCAAGATTTTAGAGGCTTGCAGTTATTTATTATATATTTACTCCATATGGAAGATGTATAAAATTAGGTACTTTGTCCACACTGGAATTGGTAATGACACGATGCAGTCTGTGTGCTACGCTGGTAGCTCTGAGTACAGCTGCTGCGCATGTAATATGAAACATAACATGTGGTGGAGTGTGTTAACTGTGACAGACAGTCGCTGTCATCAACTCCCCCGCAACGACAGCATCGCCATCTCAGGCCAGCAAACATCCTCATTAATCTCCTCAAATTTACACCATGCATGAAAAGTCCTGGGTGTTATGTGGTCTGGCACATGCAGAAGATGGCATATGATCACGAGTTTAGTGCCACAGCAAAAAGGGCTTATTGTCTTCTTTTTAAAAAAACAATGTGACGTTATTGCTCCTCCAAGTGCACGTCTTTCTAGTTTGTGTCGCATGCAGACGTACGCAAAACCCTTAAGCTCTTAAATGTGTTGTCATGAAGCCTAACATCTAATTATTCCACGTTCTGTCTTATACTAATTTTAGCTTCTTACATGAAGTTATTTTAAATTGCGGTGTGTCTGAATTCTTCAACTCTTCAAACAGTGCTACAGGGCCTACAACAGTAAACCAGAGGAATAGTCACATCTGGCTAAGAAGTCATCAAGCACCATCTTTTGATGGTTGAACAAGTCATTGTGGATTATTACAGTTATATGATGCCTATTATTCAGAAAAATAATCTTCCAGTGAGAGGGTGAAAGTACAGCATCTCTGGAGAAGCGGGCAATTTTTATGGGCAATTTTATTGGATAAACGTATGTAATTTTCTACTTTGAGCAATTTTGAGCAGTTAAAAAAAACAAAAAACGTGAGATTTATTTTTAAAGAGTGTCCCGAAAACCTGAAATCTCTTTCTTTGCCCTCTCCGAGCTCTTTAAGTGTTTAAGTAATAAAATTGTTGCTTACTCTGTTTAAATCATGACTAAGCAGCCTTAAAGCTCTTAATTGCTCTGAGCAGAATCTATTTTCAATTATTTATTCAGTTCTGCAGTTGATCTAATCTAATCCTTGCTAATCTTGGCTAAAGCCATGTCAGCAGCATGTCGAATGTGGCGAGATCCGTGTGTGCGTGTGTCTGCGTATGTGTGTGCGTATGTAGTTGTTAATGCAGAGCACATCAGCGGGCTACTGCTGTGGAGCTGTATTTCTAGAAAGCAACATGTATATGGGTGTTTGTGCATGTGTACGAGGTTTATGACTGCAGTCCGTGCCCACACACATTGATGGATGAATGTGAGCTTGCCTTTTGTGTCACACCTCTAAAGCAGGCCTATAAATAATAAATGACTGTCCATGCAGCGGAGACATGGCAGCGTGAGCGAGATAGAAAAATAGAGTGGCCTTGTTAATACACCTCCACCCAGCCTGCCAGTCAGCCAGCTAACCAGCCTGCTCAGGGGACAGATAATGGCTAGCTGTGCAAATGGCTAATGCTGCTGTATTATGATGAAGCCCAATCACATACTGGAACACCTAAAAGAGCAATAGCTTTATAAGTATCCGTTACGTGTTGATATGTTGGAATAATAAAAAGAACTATCGCCGACTTTTATTCCATCTTTTTTAATTTACGGGCGGACGTGCCGCAAATTGGGAACCGAAAGCCATCTTATGTAATGAGACCAATTTGTACTTAATGTTTATTGGATCCATAAGTAGGATCCTGTGCTAATTTTCCATTCAGTAGTCAGGGTGAAAATAACACTGGCAAAGGGCAAGGCAAATAAACGGAGGGGCAAAGGCAAACACTATTCCATTTTTCTATTCGATAATGCTGCTGCTGAAATCATTCATGACACCAACGCTATGTAATTAATGCAACATCAAGTACACGTTTCAAAACAAAACAATGTGCTTGCTAGCCCCCCTGCACTACAGGAATATTTAGTGTCCAGGCACTTTTTGAAAATGCTGTTATAGACTGCTCCTGAAACCTGTCACCATCTGCCACAATGCTAGGCACGCCTTTGCTCACCTGCTTTACTGCACATGTCAAAAGTTTACATGTCAATGAAATTTTTAAGGCATGATGTCAAAGTTTGTTATGTACCTGCAAGGCTAAAGAGAAGGCCGCACGCAGCTTTATTTGACCTTAGGTGGGCCGGAGTAAGTAAAAATAAATGCAAAATAAGTTAAAAAGTAAAACAAAATAAAAAAATAATACATCCACTTTATTCCTGTTTCTTCTAGAATGAACACATTTTTGTACATTCTGAAGATGTTTACCTTTACATAAACCACCGCCATGATGAATAGTCTGAGATGTGTTTAAAGAAATAGTCGTAATTTCAAGAATTGTTTCTCCATTTTTCCACATTACAAAGAAATGCTGCAATAGTCTGTCAAAGAAACCCACCAGCATTGCCCCTTGGCCTCTTCCACACTAAGAAATAAATCTGTAAAATGACAAAGTGCTGGATTACAGCAGATTACCTGGACTTTGCTCCAGAACTGAAAAACACGACATTTACTGTTACAGAGAAAATGCTTTTTTTTCTTTACCATAAATACACTGTTACCGAAAAAAAAAAAAAAAAAAAACACTAACTGCATAAAACATCCCATTTTCTTTGTATTTAATGGTTTGCTTTTAGGTGGTGTATGGCAACCCATGGGTAGAGTTTAAGTTAGTAAGAAGGCTGTAAAAATGACAGATTCAAAACTTTACAATGTTCAGTAAGTCACACAGAAATCTGTTGTTTTTATAATTGACTGTTTTAAAACAGCTAAAATTCAAAGTAAAAACAATTGACTATGTCACCATCTACACAATTCTTGGTTTGCACTTATTCACTGACGCACATATCCAAAGTTGACATAAAAAAAAAAAAGAAATAATGAAAATTTAAGGCAATCTGCAAAAATGTGTTATGCTTAAACCAGGTTGTCACATTGGGGGGAAAAAAAAGACATCTTTGAAACCAGCCTGATGCTGCTGTACTTGCTTTTGCTTCTTCTTTTGTGGAATTAATACCCTGCTGCCAGTCACGGTTAAAGGGCTTGTCAGGGTTGTACATAATCACTCTGTCCCTGGCTCAATTCTGAATAGGGGCCTTTGAATGCATTGTTGAATGTCACCCCTCTCTGCGCCATAGTGGTAAGAACCATGATGATCATGAAAGATTAAACTGATTTTCCAAAAGAGGCCGCGATCTATCAGAGTTCACATGAAAGGAAATACACACTGAGTCATATTTTTTTACATATTTCAAAACAATTGCAACAATTTATTGGAAGCACCTGTGACTGCTTTGAACGCAGTTGGTGAGGTTAGTACTGTGTTAAACTATTTCTAACTTGAAAGCCGCTTACTTGTCAAACCAGGTTTTGTTGAATAAGGCCTGAACAATCATGTCTGTCACACTTCAATCATCTGAACGTTTCAGCATAAACAGACAGTTTTTACAAAGCTCTCTTCCAACATCCCAGATTTCCCATGGCTGCCATGTGACGCCAAAGCCGAGTTGACACTGATTCACTTGAATATCTCCTCCACGCAAAATATTACATTCCCAAAGTGTGGAGCAAGCTGTCAGAACTATCTCTACCAGCAGAAAAAAAAATAAAAAAAAATCAGCAAGAGTTCAAAGATTGTAATAAGTAGGCTTTCAAATGCAGAAACAAGTCTGAAAAGCAGCGGCAGGGAGAAAAAAAAAAAGAAAAACGAAAGTGAAACCCAGTGACGCGCATCATTTGGCAAGATGACAGCTCCTTAGTAAAGGGAATTGGCACCGCTGTTTTTAGTGGGTTCCCCGCCGAATATTATTGCCTCTGCTTCATCTCAGTCGTTGTTGTTCTCAGTCACTTTGAGCCAAGTAATTGTCAAAGCTGAGCACCTTTCAGCCTGCAGAGAAGGTCATACCACTCTGTCAGTAAACAGCGGAGCATTTTGAATATCTAATGCCCCCCTTTTCTCAATATAAAGGCAACGCAACAAAAAGTAGGTGGCAGCGATAACTAAAGCTGAGACCACTTCAAATGTAGAAAGAAATTATTCATTTCAATGCAACTGTGGGGAACAGAAACAATCTACATCAGATTCTGAGAGGTCTTTAGATGCTAATTTAGAAGGATTTGGATGTGTGGGAATGCCAGCCGATCAAAACAGAGCAATCTAACCAGCCAAAGCACAGCCTTGGCAAGTTAAAAAAAAAAAAAAAAAAGGAAAACAAAGAAGATGCTGGATTTCTTACAGACTAGTGGGCAGAAAACTCCAAAGTGACTGACTCACAAAGTATCAGCCAAACTGTGAAGAGCATAATGTTTTGAGGCCCTGTGATCTCATCTTAAACTAATGCCCACAGAGCAAAGCTCAAAAGGGGTCGGTGCACCGCCTGTGCATCAGTGAGTTCTACATAAAAAGAAGAGCTTCCGTGGAGAAGCTATGAAAGCAATTCATCTTCATAAAAAAAAGTAATTGATAGTGATGTATGGTGTGTCTGCGCGAGGGCCAGAAATGTGCTTCATATTTCATACTTTGTTGTTTGTTTACGGCTCCAAAGATGCTCAGAGATATTCGGAACATATAAATACACAGTGAGGCTATTTCAGGTAAGTAGGCCGGCGCAAATAGACGTGTGATGTCTTTAAATCTTGGAGAGAATGCCGTAATAATTGACTGACATTTCCTATATGCCATTATGACGCTGAGGCAGCACTGCTGTGAATAAAACACACAAGTAAAACAAAAGCAAAGGCAACTGATGGTGTGCGGCGGTCACTATTGGCCCCGGCGGTTCTACTACTCATGTAGTCCTGCTCCTATTTTGTGGCTCATTTGCTGGCATATTGCAGCTCTGCAGAATCACCAACTAATCCAGCTGGGGGAGGCCGGACCACTGGCCAGTTCCCCTTCAAAACAAGAGCGGCTATACCCGCCCGTGAATAGATGCAGCTTTTGTCAACCTATAAATCACAGTGACATACATAATATATAAAGGTAAAAAAGACAATCTCACTTCCCTACCTGAAATATGAGCATAGCTCTAAACATGGCACACACAGACACACACGCACGCACACGCACACGCAGTACTGCTGACACAGGCAGAAATAACAGGGACTCGTATTTTCTTGTGCACATTGAAGGCATTGTGGGATATGCTAGCAATTAATGGCTGGGGCTATTACACATGACATGATCTGGCCAGGGTTTCGCCAACCAAAAGAAAGAGATGAAGCGCTCGACCTTACGCTGTCATTTTGAAAAGCTAAGCAGAATGAGCAGCACACAGGCCTTTAAAGAGGAGAAGGGTCACTGCCAAGTCACATTTTGTGCTTATCCGCGGCTCAACGGGAAGATTCGGGACGCGGGGGTACTTTATTCCGAGATGAGAAATTCAATCAGTGTTTTCCGGCGAGTCAAATACAACAAGCTTTTTCTTCTTGCTTATCAGCAGGCGTGTTCAGAGCTGCTGTACTCTAAAGTCAATTATTTAAATCAGCTGGTCTTTAGTGGAAAAAAAAAAGAACTGAAGACCCCAGCCTCTTTTGATTTATCCTGGTATCAGAGCCCTCCATGGGTCATTTATCAGCTAAATGGCTTTTTGAATCCATACTCTAAAGTTCATTACAGCGATTAAAGATTTATTCAGTCATAGTTATAGATAATTCATCTGAGGCCTATTAAAATGCCTTTTTGTCGCTGCACCATGAGGTCGTTTTTAAAGGGAATGGCAGATGCAACCAAGTATTAGATCCGGCCTGCCCGGGCATTTTTCAATCTCCTCCAGTGGACAAAGGTTTCAAACCACAGCGGGGGCTCCCAATTTGACACATGGCTCTCACTGAAGATGAAAGGTTCAGCATTTCTTGAACTTTCCAGCGCCAAACTTTTCTCGAGTGTCTGAGTCCTGATGAAGAGCAGCTCTTCATCGCTTATGCTTTTTATTGTCAGAACAAATGACGCCACGGGACGGCGACGCAAAAGCGCATCAACATGGTCACATATGAGTTTGCGTGTAGCTCGTAAAACATGAAAAGGAAAGCTCGCGCGGGCGTTTTAAATGAAAGCCAAACTTCGAGAGCTGCAGGTCACACGCTGACAGCACGGCGGCGTTCGTCCAGCCGAGCTGCCGTGAACAGACCACAAGAGCAAAATGACTATTAGCAACACCGAGATTAAGAAAACAGTGATTAAGATGTTCACATCATTTACTAACACGACGTCTAAATGCATTGCCTTATGAACAACTCAATCATATGTAAACAGTGTTTTAATTGGTCCGTGCCAGTGCTCTCAGCAATTAATTGTTAACAAGATTATTTTTTTTTTGTTTGTTTGGGGGGGGGGGGGGGGGCATGAAAAAGTCAGTATTTTTGATGTATGGCCAGCACACCCGAATAAAAATATTCGTTTTGGGACGATCTGACCAAAGCTGCACATAAGCACAGTTTTTGGAATCCAGGCCAAAGGCGTGTTTTTTAGATATCTGCAAAAAAATAAAAAAAAAACACAAAAAAACGTAAATATCACTGTAATATCCCTATGATTGTCCTATGGGTGGTATTGAGCAATAGTTCTCCACAGTTTCAAAGTTTTTCTTGGGCCATTGGCTGCTTTTTCACTCACAGTCTTTGAACGTGACCATTTTCAGAGGAATCTTTTTTTCAAGCCACTTAATTCTGACCTACGAATCATTTAGGGCCCCTAATTCAAAGAATGAAGCGGCGCTGAGTCTACATGTAACAGACTTACAAAGAACCAATTTTAAATGATAACTTTAGGCATTTTGTTGCTAGCGGCCCGTCACAAAAACAGATCACTTGTTCTCATTTGTTTAGTTGATTCTATGAAAAATGCCAAAGACACAGTTTGGCATGAATAGCATTTTTGCACCAACAGGGTGATTTCCAAAGAGGAAAAAAATCTGGCATATCTCAGCATGGTGTGCAGTGTGTCCGTAAAGAGTGGAGGAAAACTGGAGGGCAAACGAAGGTTCAGGCCTAAAAAACTATCTGCAGCAGATAAACCGTATCTGAAAACCGTGTCTTTAAGAAATTTCAATAGATTTCTGCACCTCTTTCCCATTTTCCCAGCAAAATATAATAGAAATATAATAAATTGAGGGATGACTCCAGCCATACTGAACATCCTAAAAGATTTTAAGCCCAATTATAGGAGTAAATTATCAGTGAGATACCTTACAGAGGTGATGTGTATCATTACAGTGAGATGATTAACTTCTTCATTCAGCGGCTTTGTTCTCGTCATGACTCCGATTCCACATGTGGAAAAACTGGCTTTGCCGCACTGCTTTTATTTTCTTCCTCCGCCTACATCCGTCTCTTTGGACCAATAAAAGCATCTGTTTGGGGTTGCTTCCTATTGCCGAACCGATTACAGTCTCCCTTTTAACCGAGCCAGTTTGCTTGGAAGAGAAGTGAGGTCTGCATTTCCAGCAGTCTCTGTGTGGTTATTTGTTTCAAATGGCATTGGTCTCTCATGCCCAAATGAAACAAATTAAAGGAATAAACCCTCCAGAGTTCAAATAAACCTCTCTAAACATGCCTGCTATGAAATCACCCATAAACAAACGTTTGCCTTCTCTCCCCGTGCTTTCCAAAGTCCTCTGACATGGCCAGGACTACTTCGGCCACCAGGGAGAATTAATAAGCCTTGATTTCCATTCTTTCCAAGCTTCACGCTGTGCTTAGTGTGCTGCAGAGGAGGGCTAGACTTCATGCAGTGAAAATAGGAAAAGGGAAAGAAAAGGGGCTGATGGTGGAGAAGACAAAGAGAGCATAGGAAGGAAGGCATCTCCAAATAAAGTTTATCATCCAGGTTATAATTCAGTGAGTTTATAATATTACCTGAAAGAAAAAAAACTCTCCAATGTAGCTCTGAGTGCCACATAACCACATAACAACTGTGATTTCCTTGTATGCCAAGGTGAATGGGTGTGATTTAGCCCCTCAGTGCCTCAGAAAAAGGTATCTCTGATATCTGACCTTTGGTGATGGTAATTTCAGCTGGAGCTGAGGTCTGAGGCAATATCTCCACTGACCACGCTCTTAGTATGCAGGTTTTCTCCACTTTGGAATATCTCACAGACTTTTACTAACCTTTAGTTTTTCAGTAGGGTTGAGACAGGTGCACGGAGTGGATAAAAAACAAACCTGTGTATGCCTGTGCTTGTATGCACGAGTGCTTGGGCTAGGAAGGAAAGAACAAGGGATGCAGCAGAATTAAGAGAGAAATACAGGATGTGATTCAACAAACAGATATTCTTTGGTTAGTAGTTACTGAAGATGATGCCAGAGAGCTAAGAAACGCTGCAAAAAGCATTAAACGCCTTTACACCAAGAATTACAAACAGTAACGATGCCGATTCAAAACTACAGAATTAGCTCCGTCAGAAATGGTCTCAGTGGAAAGGGTGGCCTTCAAGAAGCCTTTCATAAGGAACGGAAAAAGGAAGAAAAGGCTGAGGTCTTGACTTTTAAGCTCATTAGAATTATACAAACTCTGTTTTTGCCTTATATACAGTATTTCCATGTATGTTTGATTCAATACGTCGCTGCACTTGTTTCCCATTTTCCTAACAAATGCTACAGCTTCTAGTCAGTCCACAGCCAAAAAACACTGCACACTTTCCTTTCAGGGTTTTTTTTTAATGTGAGAGTGTCTCGCACTGTTTAAATACAGCTAGATTACACTAATGTCTCCTAAGAAGAAATGGTTGCAGATATGAGCACGTGCAATGCGTGTGCATGCGCTTCTTTGTGTGCGCTCATTGACGGGGTGGAGGAGGAGCGTCCATCTGAGTGTGCACGCAAGTGTCCATATGTGCCTTGTTTGTGTGCCATTCTCCATTAAAGCTGCAATTGCTCAGCGGGCATGATTTTCCACTCTGCTGAAAGCAACATTCACCAGCGCCTCACCAACACGAGTCATCAGCTCCCATTACGCCTCGAAAAGACTTCAATCACTCGGCTGATGACACTTTGAAACTGCTTTTTCTAACAAAATATTTCCCATAAGGACCCCAGATATACTAACACACATAACGTACTGGTGACTTATACTGAAGGTGTCACTATGCTGCCATATTTCCCACTGTGGCTAACTCTCATGGAGCCCCACACCTTCGACTGTCCAGCTCTGTCCATTTTTGTATTCCTTCCATTCCTCTCACTTTCTCCCTTCTGCCTCTCGTGCCTGCACCACACTGAGGGAGAGAACACTGCTGGTAATTAGTGGTCTTGATAATGGGGTAAGGCCAAGGAAGGTTGCCAATAATCTGGCCTAATTACTCAGATGTATGCCAAAGCATTTGTCTAGGACAGGGTGGCAGATAATGGCTCTGGCAGGTGCTGCCAGGGATGTGCCCCTGGTGACGTGAGCTTTTAATGACCACTGAATTGTGTGCATGTGTGTGTATGCAAATGCATGTCAATATTGCTGGTGAGACTAGTTTTAACCACTAGGGCAGAATAGGGGGGGGGGGGGGGAAACAGATTATGCCAAGACATCACATTATATTGTTCCATAATTGCTTCTGCAAATCCTGCTATCAATATTTCACAGTGGCTTCTTTTGGAAGCTTCCCTGTCTAGATTACATTTTTCGACAGCAAATGTCTGATTTAAAAGCAATTACACGACAATTTTAGTCTCGACTAGTAGCTCCTAGAGGCTGCAATATTCATTAAACCCTACAATATTAAGGTGTATAGTTTTATAAATGTTAATTTGCCAGGGGTCTGGTGGCAAATCCTGCAGTCACCAAAACCAACAGGGTTCATGGTTAGCTTGAACACTTTCAGCAGCCCTCATCAAAATTTGACCAGTGTGTGTCTGCAATCTTTACAAGTGCTTTTTAAATGATTTTTACTCTACAAAATAATTGTGGTTCACTTTGTTTATCTCTATTCTTTTCCTTAAATACCCGAACTACCCTTAAAATTAATTCATTCCCTAAAGAAATTTAACAGTAATTTAATCCTGTCTTAACATTTTCTTTATTAACTTCATAATTTGAGTAGGAAGGTGGACCAAAATGTACTCATGCATCATGTAACATATAAGCTGACCTGTTGCATGAATATAAATATCAGACCTGTCGAGGAAGTGTAGATCTCAGTAATTTTTCTAATTATTGTTTGATTTAAATAACAAAGGGCATAACAGCATATCCCATTTCTGAAATGGAATGAAATCTGAACAAAACTTCTCCACCCACATATGTTACATTGTGCACCATCAAGCACAGCCTTAGCTTAGGCATGTCACAAATTTGGCTGGCTCAGCTGATACAGTGACACATCCGACTGGCTCTCTCATAAGGGCGTGCTTTAGCCTGCCTATGATTGCTGCCCATCTGCAAGCTGCTTTGCAAACCACCTGCACTCAAACTCCTCCTTTAATGATGCATCCAGCTTAATCAATATCACATGTGACGTCACTGATATTTGATGTGTTCTGTAAAGTGATGTTGCTGCTGCTTTCACAAAAGAGAGTCGTGCCACGAAATATTAATTGCTGCAGCTGGAAATTTCAAACATCTTTTGCCTACAAGATTCCCGAAAACGTGTCTAGAATTTCATGAACTCCTTAGAAATTCAGTCAAATAGCAGTATTTTAAAAGGTAGAGTGACCCTACAAATCCTAACCAATACATTATGTGGCATCTTTGTTTTACTGTTTGTTTTTTTTTAGAATTAGATCACGTGAAATAATAAGACACCACTGAATGTGAAGTCCTGCTGTTCTTGCTTGGAATACAACATTCATAATTCAGATTCGAACCCAGAACCTTCTTGTTATGACGCGACAGTGCTAACTGCACTGCGCTATTCATATTTTCCGATACTTGAAGTTCAATATGTTGCTTTAACCCTTACTTGAAAGGATAAGCAGTGCTTTGTCAGAAGGACGCTCACAATGTATCTGCTGCTGGTTATTAAAATGGTTTGAAGAAGGTCAAAGATTGCGTTGCAAACACACTCCAGAAAGCTGCAAAACCAACAAAACATAAACACTTAAACATCATCAGGAATAATGTGAGGGCCTGGTAAGAAAAGACGACACAGCAAGTGATTACTTTCTATTTCAAGTCAACAGTAATCAGTAATCAGCCCGCATGCAGTAAGCACTACAATCTTGAGAGCTGAATAACAAGTACTCCCAAAAAAGACAAACAAAGGTGTCCTAAGTACAGGAGCCATTTTTTGACCTGGGAGCCAATGGAGTCAAGAGAGTTTGAGTCAAGCAAAGACAATAAACACACCAAATGTCTAATAAAAAAAAGCCCTTATGGCCAAAAAAAAGCCATTTACTTTTATGTCCACATGGCTCAAGCTACTAGCATACAGGACTGCCGGATGAAGCCTGTCTCATTGGACACCCTAAATTTTCTCTTTGATCAAAATCACAGTGAATCAGAGTCAAAAGGGTTCTTTTTTTCCTCTCCAAACCTGATGGCAGAATCACACAAGGATGTGCAAGGAAAAGGCAATGCAGGAGGACACAGCGGGAGTTCACACAACGAAATAATCCGCATGTTGTTGACTGACACTCACCTAAAGGAGAGGAGAAAAAGAGAACAGGGAGAGAAAATATTAAATAATGGATTCCAGCTGCAATATTGACAAGACAAGAATCACAAAGCAAAAATCATGGGAAGGTAATTACTGTGAATGTTTGAGAGGGTTGTGCAGAACAGCTCATGCTCTGGTGGTTCGTGCGACTAAGGCAGACTTTCTTTGTTCGCACTCCTGACCAGCTTGACTCATATTCAGCAGAAAGAAGGGAACTTGCTGACAGGTACGGGTGTAATTAAATCCGTGATTTCACATTAATATTCAAGGTTACCTCTTGCACAGGTGCCTAAAGTTGGCCATCGGGGGGGAAACACACTTGATTAGAATATGCATTCATAATGCAAAAGCCTTCCTGTCCTTACCTTTGACTTGTTTAGAGCCTGATTGATCATTTGTCTTTACACTTTTATTGCCATGCTGGACTTTTTTGTGGTTATGTTACTTCCCAGATCTCAGTGTTTAGTCTAGGGAGTCATAATTAACACAAACGGCAGCCATGGCTAACAAAATGAGGCTGTAATGAACCTTTGTGTTTTTAAGATTTCCCTTATCCAGTGATCACAATCCAGTAATTAATTTACTTCATTTGTCCCCATCAGATTTCCAGTAAAAACATACATTTTCACTAAAAAAAAAAAAAATCTTCAGATGTCACTGAATTTGCTTATTATAATATTTACTATTAACTATAAGTCTAATTATTTTCATTTGTTGCAGTCAGTAATTATGATTTATGCAGTCAAAACACTTGTGACTGCTTGATCCTCTAAAATCCGCTTAAGATTCAAATACCACAGTTATAATACTGGCCTGTTACATTCCCAAAGGTTACCGCATAACAGTTTTCAAAGAACAGATGGTATTGGAGAAAACGGGCAAACTAAAGACGATCATTCGGACTACTCAAAGGACCACTGTGCTAATTAAAGCGCGATAGACTTAAAGCACAGCTTTCCCCTCTGCTAACAAAGCCCAGTTCCAATTTAGGGCCTGTTGTGTATTTGTTATTCATACAAAACACCGTGCGCCCAAAAGCACAATTAGCAAGGCTCAAACGTGTTGGACAAAACTTTAAAAGGAACCCTGAAAATGTCTCGGAAAACCGCCGCGTCAATGCCACAGTAGCTCATCCGGCTCATGATCCATCACAGTCCACGCGTTGCTTTAATGTGTGAAGTACAGAATTAAAGTTGTAGGTTTTGTTGTCACTGGCTATCTGTAATGCACAAACTAACAAGAATTCAAATCCACTAAGAAGTCAAGAATGCTTGCAAAGAGACACAGGTCTAACGTGTCCTGTTATTTACATTTCCTCAGGCGATTTTCACACATTCTACAAGTGCATTAAGATTCTTGTGGGAGAAAATTTTAGGCATATTTGGTTTTAGTTGTTGCTCATAACTATCAGTATCTGTAAGCTCGTTTAGGCGCTCTTAATGCATCAGGAAAGAAGTGCCAGAAACTCAGGCTGCCGCTCTGTTGGAAGCAGTGCACTGTGCCTTTCTTACTTTCTATAATCTGGAACATTAGAAATAAGAACAATAGCTCTGGACTTTAATCAGATTATGTTATTGATCCAGAGTGCATTTTGCATGCAAAGTAATGGCAGCCTTCATAGGTCAAAATATAAATTACTAGCATTTAGAATTTTTTAAGTCCAGTACTACAAACATTTATTCGTGACTCAGCTCAGCTTACACTGATACCAACTCTCATACATATATAAAGCACATAGAACTTGAGCCTGAAGAGTGCCAAGCAGACAAACTCAGAAACTTTGGAGCCAGTAAGACTCATGTCAACACTACACATGAATACATAGCAGAGCCAGAGAAGTCTGGTGCTTGTTTTTTCCCCCTCTGATCATAGCCCAATAACAGCTGCATTCTCAGGCATTCATGACATTGTCTTCACCCAGGATAAAAACTGTCTTGTGCTGCCCTCTTTGCTGACCTTTCAGAAGTCTTTGATGCTGTTGATCATAAAATCCTTCTGCAGAAACAACAATCTGAAGGCCTACATGAAGCCAAGGTTAATTGGTTTCAATCTTACTGCGTAGCTGGAACCCACACTGTTGCTGCTGATGCTGTTAAATTATACCATTTTACAATCAGAAATGGAGAGTCTCAAAGATCCGTTCTTGCTCCAATATTGTTCACTCTAGACATTACTAACATAAATATTCCTCTGACCATCCTTCAGTTAAAAGTTAAACGCCACCCTTGCCAACTCTTACAAATGCCTTTAAAAAGGGCGGTTTTAATTAAATAATGACTATCTTCTTTCAACTGTTACAAAATTGTACAGCCACCATCACTCCTGCAGTTAAAGCATGTATGCCACGGTGCATTGTGTTTATGCTCATCACTGTCCTTTGTATCAAAAGTCTTCACTGACGTCCTCGAGAGGAAAAAGCCTCATTGAGACACTACTGTGCAGAACTCTTGAGCCCCTCATTACCTCCGCCAAGTAGGTATGTTTTTGGTAGCATTTGCGTGCGTCTGCGTCGTTCTGTCTATAAACATGCTAGCTCAAAAAGTTTTGAATGAATTCTTATCATACTTTGCAGGGATGTAGAGTGGGGTCATGTTAACAATCCATTAAAATTTGGCTTACATCCACCAAGGTCATCAAGGTCAACTTAATAATTTATTGGTTGGAAATTGACAAAAAGCCTTATAATTTAGAAACAGTTTCTTACAAGTGTGGTGTGCGTTGTCAACATATAGTAAGTACCATATAAAGATATAAAATATCAGGTCACATATGACCTCTGACCTCCTTCAAGGCCAATAGATTGTCAAAGTGATAATAATGCTATATAGAGCTATTTATTAAAGCTATGTTTCTTATTGCCATTGCTTGTATCAACAACATATAGGCACACAGGAAATGATATAAGATGATAAATATCATGCTACTTTGGACCTCTGACCTCTTCTTCAAGGTCAAATAAGGTCAAACTGTCATAAAGTGTATTTTATCTTTAAAACTGTGCTTAAAAATTTACTCCCTTTGTCTATATTGGCAGCATTTATAGTTTGCATCAAAACATCATGTCCCATTTGACCTCTGACCTCAGGTTTACGTTTCACCTCTGCCTTTCTTTCAAGTTGTCCCCAAAATGTGTGAGCTTTAAAGAAAGTATTGCCATGGGAATGAGAATGAGCTGCCTAGTTAGTTAGAAATTTTTTGTAGTATAATATTATATAATAAACTCAAGTTATTCATGTCCAGTTATTTACAAATCAATACCTATTATTCATTCTACTCCTACATGTTTGTGTAATCAAAGTAAATACGCTACCCCGCTATCTGATTTTTACTGCAATACTAACTTCTTAGAGTATGTTTAAAAAGAGCAAGTAAATACTGCCCAGAGACTGAGCTGCTTTGGCGGAGGTTTGTGCTCTCTGAGTGCTTCCTGTTGCTGTATAGTAGTCAGACGTTCTTGTATTTTATAAGTGGTCTTAAGCAATAGTTTTCCAGGCTTTCTGGAGGGGATTTCTGGTTATTTGTTAAGCAACTTAACACTGACCTATGAGTCATTCAAACAGAAAAAGGTAGCCAACTCAAGTGATGAACCCGTGCTGTGTCTATATGTAACAAACAACTTAGCAAAGAACCAATTTTAAATTGTTGCTTTGTTATTTATTATTTGCTCCCATTTCTTTGGTTCAATCTATGAAACATGACAGAGACAACACACTTTGGGAATCACCTTGTTGGTGCAAAAATACTATTTTATCCATGTCAAGCTATTAGCCAAAAACCTGGTACATCACAGCATGGTGTGCAGTGTGTCCTTAAAACATTTGAAGAAACTGGAAAAGTGGAGGAAAAAAGAAGTGACAGGTCTAAAAGAAACTACCTAGAGCAGATGAACAGTATTTGAAAGTCGTGTCCTTAAGAAACAGGAAAAGAAATAAGATATCCAGCTAAGACCTGACACAGGACCTGAGAGATGCATCTGGTCCTTCAGCTGAGAGAAAACTGAGGTATGCCAAATAAGATAAATGATAACAAGATCTGGACTGAAGATTAGTGGCAACATGTCTTAGTGAGTGACGAATACAAATTTTAAACTTTTGATTGAAATCATTGTCAGTATGTATGGAGGAGGTCAGAAGAGAGGTATGACAGTGAGAGTCTACAGCCATCTGTAAAGCATGGTGGAGACTCTGCCATGGTTTGAGGCTGCATTTCAGCCAGAAAAGTACCATCAAATTTTGATCCACCATGCAATACCATCTGCAAAATGTCTGATTGTTAATCGTTTCATTTTCAGCACGACACTAATCCCAAACACACTATATGCAGAAAAAGCATACCTGGATAGCAAAACATACACTATCAGTCATGGATTGGCCTCCCCAGAGCCTGGACCTTAACAGTGTGGGATCATCCTGACAGAGAACGAAACCAAAGGCAGCAACATCCAAAGAAGAGCTTTGAATGTTCTTCAAGAAGCCTGGAGAACTTTTACTGAAGACTGCTTAAAGAAATTAAAAAATCTACCTAAGAGAGTTCAGGCTGTGTTGAAGTAGTTGAAGATTTAGTAACTACAGTTCATCCAGCCTATACCTAACCTAATACTTAACCTTAAATATTCTTCAGGATATGTACTAACCTTGGCAAAAGTGTTTGCACCTTTTAAACAGAATAACACAGCCTTTAAACTAGAGACCTACTATCCCAATGGGGACCTTAAAGCTCTGTCATCTGATGCATATTTTTAATGAGTCTAGCAACATTTTTTTTATACATTCTTTTGTTTACTGTCTTGTTCCGTTGTTTCTATCTGCTGATTGTGCAATTAAAATGTTTACTGCTTTCAGGTTTCACAAATAATAGCTCAATGGAACTGCTTCATTAAATAAAAATGAATCAAATTGAGCAAAGTAAAAATAAATATAACTACACGGTTGTCGCAATATTTTAAGAAAAAAAGCTTTCAAACCATGAGGTCAAGATGCAACTAATACTCAAGAGTCTTCTTAGAGAAATGCTGAGAGAACTTTATAGCTTCCCTGCACTATGCCTATTTTTATGATCTCTCATCGGCTTTTCTACACAGCTATATCTTAATGTTGAGGAAAAAAAAGCAGAAAGGTGAACATGCTATTCATGTTGATGAATTACCTACGCCGAGCATGCTGCTCATCTTTAAAAGTAGATTTTCATATCATAATGAATCAGTCTAGGACAAGCGCTCTCATCAAATGCTCTGGTTAACTTTACAGTTTTTGAGAACTAACATTTAATACAAGATTCTCAATTGAAAATCCACATGAGGTGAACTTGCTACTTGGTCCATGTATAATAATGAAGGGTGGGATGCAAAGTGAAGTTTTCAGTGAAACTTTTATTTCAACTGGGTTAATGGGTTAGTGTGAGTCAAAAAAATTCTATAACCCTCCAGCAAAATATCAAATTATGTTTTTTTTAAAGGAGTGCTATTTGGTGCTGAAACAATTACTGCAAAAAAGGCTTTTGATCATAATTCACCGCTTCAGTATCTATCGAAAAAAGAGATTCATAGGTTTCGCTTTAGACCTCAGTCTCATGTGCATACAGACTGGTCAGTGACGCCCTGGCAACCACCAGTCAAGAAAAATGTGTATTCCCTGACCAGAGGTTGCCAGCAGTCACTGTGAAATTGGTGTTAAAGCTCCAGTCATGCCAAGAGACCAGTCTGTAAACCCTCTGACAGCCACCGGTTGCTAGGAAAAATGCGTATTCCTCAACTGGTTAACGAACGGTTGCTGGCTGTCAAAGAGAGTCCATCCATCCATCCTCTTCTGCTTATCCAATTCAGGGTCGCGGGACTGAAGCCTATCCCAGCTGTTATAGAGCGAGAGGAGGGGTGCACCCTGGACAGGTCATCAGCCTTTCATAGGGCTAACACCTAGAGAGAGAGAGACAGCCATTTGCGCTCCTATTTACACCTTTGATCAAGTTATAATCCTAACTCCACACACGTCTTCGGACTGTGGGAGAAACCCGAAAACCAAAAATTGCTTAAGATGCAAGCAGATTGATTTGGTAGTCTGTCTGAAAACACTCATCAACTACTCACTGAGCTGTAGCAAAACTGCGAGAAGTGCAACACAAACTGGAAACATGTTGCTTGGAATAAAGCACAACTTTTACTTTTAAGCCAAATGTTCTTTGTTTCTGGTTTACGATGCACTTTTTCAAGTTTCGATGCCGCTTGCCAAGTAGTTGGCAAGACAAGTTTGCGACTTCCAGGCAAACTATGAGTGACCGTGGCAAAGAGGTTTTTGGTGCAGCCCCGTATACCTCTCTGAAATCAAATTTACCTAGCCCCAGGTAATGAGTAAAGGTTTAAGGACCTTTGGGTGCTGGATTGGAAAAAAGTTTCTTATTCACCCATGCACACTAGCGCCTTTTTCTATGCACAAGTCCTTTGAACTTAACACATAGACACTCGAATGGATGCATCGGGTGCACCTCGGGGCTCTGTATCTTGCCCAAGGATACTTTGACATGCAGACAAGATGAGCTGGGTGTCAAACCTCCCATCTTCTGATTAACAGACGATCCACTCTACCTCCTGAGCCACAGCCACCCCCCCAAAATGCCGGTTTAAATCTGGCAGTCCAAAGGTTCATCTGTCTGACCATGGCTGATGCACGCAATTTAGTCACCTAACAGGCAAGCAGGCTTGTGCACAAGATGCTGCAAGTGCAACATATGGATGGGCAGTTTGTTCACTCAGCCAGTTACCTAGAATGAAACCAAGCATCCCATTAGTGGCGCGATGCTTGTAATCATTAACAGAAATGGGGAAAAGAGAAGGATGTGAAAAGGGAAAAAGGAACACGTAGTAAAGAGGCTTTTTTTTAAAAAAATAGGGAAGCAATCTTTTCTGTCCAGCAGTAACATTAAGCAGACAGGTTCTTCCTGTGCTTTCGCATTTGTCAATTTTCCTATATAATGTGTCACACAGGGACTACTTTTGACAGTGCTGCATGAAGCAGGCGCTGAAGAGTTTAAAATACAAAAAGGGGAGAACAAAGATCTCAAAGTCAAAGAAAGGTGGAGGGGGAACTTTGTTAAGATGTTTTCTGCTTGACTGGGTCACATGTCAACTTAAAAAAAAAAAGTGTGCAAATCACATCCTATCAGGAGTGTGACACTGCTAGAATAACAGCTTTGAAATTCATTGTAGGTGACAGGCAAACAAATGCTCAAGTGTGGTTACAGCTGGGAACAGGTGTGTGTCAAGCTTCAAGCTGGCTCCATTTATTTTCTCATCTGACACGGTACGCTAATAGTGAACCTTGTGGTATATTAAGCCACAAAAACGCCTCATTCCATGCAACACCACACTGTATCTAACACAATTAAACATCATCTCAAATTTTATTAAATTTAATTTACCTACAACAGAGCGTGAAGCAGCAGGAAACAAGAGATACATGACACGCAAAACGGTTTCTATCAAAATAAAGTAAACATTGTGAAGGTTTTGAACCAAATAAAAATAGCAAACAAAACACAGTCGAAAGCAATACAAAAAGGGTGAACAGTGTCGCGGCAATGCTATCCGACCTGTTACTGTACAGTTTAATATCTCCCAGCTGCTTTAATCGAATGAGAAGGCAGATCTCAGCAGCCTGACTGCTTCCACTCTTTGACAGCTCAAGGCTGTCTTGGAAACCTCTCGTGATTCATGTCCTTTGCCAGGCTGCTGAATTGCCGTTGCCACTTGCCAGGTTGCTGTTGTGTCTTTATTCAAAGGGGTGGGGGGTTGGGGAGGAGACAGACAGAAAAGGAAAAGAGTCGTATTTTATTGAGACTTTTGTGACAGGATAACGGAAGGATGCAAAATCTGATGAACGCCTTCCAGCTGACAGCACACATGTGTCTGCATGTAGTGACTTCCTGAATGTCGGCTTTCATGGAAAGGCACAAGCCAAAAACAGGATTACTCCATGTCTTGGCAAGATTGAACACAGACTTTGGAGGGAAAAAAAAAAAAAACAGGGGGTTAAATTTACTGCTGCAGGATAGTTCTACTCAATATTGCATTTCTGGTATCTTTGATGTTTGTTGGAAACTTGAAGCAAGGCTTTGAACAGACTAAGAGACAAAGCTAAATAAAATAAAATGAAATGAAATAAAGATATTCATTTTAAAGCAGTTATTTGGGAACCAGTATTTTTAGTCAGTTGGCCCATGGTTATTTTTAAGATTTAGCATTTTAATATAGCACGGGTAGATTTACAGCATCGGTGGCTCATTTTATCTGATTTCTTGAGGTGTGGAGGTACATGTGCAACTGCAGTACTGAATAAAATTATACTTTAACCTTCAACAGAGTCGCAATTATTTGATTCTTCAGTTGTTCCAAGGAAACGTTGCAGTGCACCTGAGAGTGCTACTTCACCATTGTCCATCAACATGACTGCCACGTCCTTTAACCAACGCTCTGTCTTTGGTAAGACAATTCCTGCTGTTCTTATTCAGTCCTGTCCAAGTAATGACATCGTACTGGCACCTCCGAATTATTCAACATTCTTTTCACTTGTGAAATGTTTTGTGAATCGCGATGGCTCACAACTGGTGCAGAAACAAATCCAGAGCTGAGGAACATTTTGTACATCGGAAATAAGGTGAAGAAATCTTCAGCTGCGTTTTAGTTTAATGGGGAGTATACAAGTTGCAGCAATGGCGGCCACATGACCTACCACAACTGAGGCCAAATTGTAGATGAAAAAATACGATTTTTTTAAACTAATCCCTCACCAAAATATCACATCTGGATGGCACTTGAGCAAAGTCATTCTCAGATCTCAAGCAATTGAGACATCCTTTAAATCACTGGGTTAAAAACAACACAATGCAAAATTCTCACATTTTAAATGACTTAATGTTGGAGCCTATGAATGAACAAAAACCATGCACATTTATTGTCTGCATTTTTGCACTTAGAATGATCCCAGAAAGCCGCTCTTCGGTGCATGCCGATGTGTTTACCCTTCAACACAGTATGCTATAAATTGGTGTCACAAGTAACTGATTAAGGAACTACTCATAAATTTATATTTTCTGTTGAATAAGAGGCTAAATCACCATGCAGAGCAAGGAAGTCAATCTGATTTAATATTGTGTGTTCCAATTTCTATTTTCAGTGATCAGGAATAAGCACAAGACTTCACAAGATCTTAAGTGGAACATGCCATGGCTTCCTCCTCCTTCTTTGCATGTTCACACTCCTGTATGCATACTAATGAAGATATTAATTGGCTGTCTTGAGATCAAACTTAAATATGTATGTGCTTGCCATGGGCATGAGAAGATAGGCTTAAGTACATACATTGGCAGCATGTCTGATCCATGCAACTTATAACATGTATTTAGTGAGGATGAAAGGTTTCACTGTTTGATTCTAAGTTAAGACGTCTTTATTCTGGGGGTCATTTTTAGAGCATGTTTGGCTCAGCGGTCTCCAATCTTTATAAAAATTTAAAGGTGTAAAGTTTGAACATATACTGTACAAGTGCTGTGAAATTTTACCTTCATATATTAAATATTTTTTAAAAATATGGTCTTTTGAACCACATTCAGGCCATTTGTTCCCTCTTTGAAATCTGAGGCCATGTTTGATCCCATTAAGAGCTCAAAAACTATTAAAGAGCCTGAAATTTTCACTTGTCTTTCTTGCCATCAAAACGAATCAGGATCTGTAAATTGGAAAAGATATATTACAAATTGTCTGAGTATTGGGTAATTAAAATCTGAAAAAAAAATTAAGCTATCCTGTAAAGTCCAATATTAGACTAATACTCAAACATTGCCTCAGATTTCAATGTACAAAAAAAGTGGGTCAAAGGACCATTTTTCAAAAAATATATATTTGAAAAGTATTTCAGATATGAAGCTAGTCCATCACTACCTTAATACATTTTTTCTTTACTTTTTCAGATAATCTTGCACTCTGGCTGCAATGATAATGGCTTTTTTGACCACACACACGCATCTTCAAAATTACTACAAAGTAGTTACGTACCAGATAACACTGTATTATGTAGAATTACCAATACAATGGAAAAAGAACTTGTGACAGTGCATTAAAAGAGATGGGTTTATGGCCACTGTGTATTACCTACTTACTCATGGTTAAGACCATGGCCATTTTCTTCAGTGGGATCAAGAGACTATCATGAATGCAACCAGTGGTTACACTAAAGAATCGGAGGGCTTTGCTAGAAAACATCTGAAAGAGTCTGTCCAGTCAATGGAAAAGACTGTACCAGACTGATGGGAAGAAAATGAAAGGAGCAGCTCATGATCTGAAGAAAACCGCATTATCTGTCAAACATGGCGGAGGAAATGCTATGGCACGGGAATGCATCACCGCCAGTGGAGCTGGGTTATTATGGTTTATCGATGATATGACTGCTGACTGAAGCAGCAGGATGAATTCTGAAGCTTACGGGAAAATATTCTCTGCTCAGATTCGGCAAATACTTCAAAACTGATCAAAAAATACTTTACAGTGCAAATGGATAACCACCAAAAACATTCTGCAAAAGCAGCCCACGAGTTTCTCACGGCGAAGACCGTCAGTCACATGACTTCAACCCAATACAGCATGCTTTTCAGTTAATGAAGACAAAAGTGAAGTTATAGAGACCAGCAAACAAGCAACAACTGAAGGCGGCTGCAGTAAAGGCCTGGCAGGGCAGCTCAAGGAAGGAAACACAACATTTGGTGACGTGCACGGGTACAACACTTCAGGCAGCCATTAACTGCAAAGGGTTTTCATACAAGTATTAAAAAATCATTTTTATATTTAAAATGATGCAAGTTTTTCCAATTATGTTTGCACCTCTGAAGATAGGAGACTATGAAAGTTACAGTTACTGCAATACTTTTGTAAAACCCCTTAAATTAAAGCTGAACGTTTATACTTTATATATATTTTAAAGTACATAAAGCTAAGCGCCTGTTCACTTCCTTCTGACATTTCTGCTATCTGAAGTTAGATGTTCTACCTCAGCTAAAAAGGCAACGGCTGCTGAAATTTTAGAGAAAGATTTGCACACAGAATCAAATATTTGTACCTTCCCCGTGTTTGTGTGTTAGTGACTGTACTGTTGACGCCATCTGCATCATAATGTTGCCTATTATCATGTCGGGTTATTTTCATTCTGAATGGTCTTGCTGGTTTCTTCTCTATGGACAATGGCTCTTTCCATTTTGTCATCAGTACAGCTGTTTGTAGTTAATGTTTGCCAGCAGCTGTAGTATAAACACACACACACACGCGCGCGCGCGCGCACACACACACACACACAGGGCCAACATAATCTCCAACAGTTGAACCCAAAACCTGATTAAAAAGCATCCTTTCAACAAAAACATCCAGACTGTGATGGAACCTGCCTTCATCCAATTTCCTTCTTTTTGTTTAGTTGCCGATTTTATTTATTTATTTATTTATTTATTTTTTTGCAGGCTCTGATATCTCCCACCTGGATTCATGAATTGCTAATGTGTGTCAACATGAGCCAGCAAACATAACAGAAAACACAACAATGTCAGCAATCCAACAAAATTATAATGAACTAAAATAAATAATTAAAGAAAGGAACCACCGGTTATTACAATAAAACAGCTGTATTCAGGGGGAAAAAAATGCAACTGTTAAGGTTGGTAGCAAAACAGAAATCATTAGAATGTGGGGAGCTTTAATAAGTTAAACATTTCCACACTCGACCTGAAGTTTAATTTCAGATTTTAAGTCCCTCGGCTATTAACAAAGCATCAGTTAAGTGTGTGAAGAACATTAGAAATGCCACAGCTATAGAGCCTTTTAGCTGAACAAATGTTAACGTGACACTACGCTAAATACAGATGGTTTTCATGGCAAGTCAGTACCACGTTTACACAATATATAGCTCCTGAAAACAATTTGAAATAATCTGATGTACCAGTTTCCAGCTCACCGAGTACAGCTTTGCTAAGTTTGACTCAATCCAAAACAACGACGCCTGCACAAATAAAAATGCACATCGTGTATCTGTCGCTTCGACTTTGCGTGAGAGCTCATGGGTAATGCCCTACTTCCCTGCAGGTGATTTTGCACATACACCCAACAGTTACATGCTTTCCACGTGAACAGTTGTTCCCTTCATCCCGCCTCAGGCGGTAGGTCTCCTTGGCTGACCTTAAGTTGGACTGCCACACTTAGTTTGCATCACATACCTTACGAAGCAGACGGGTTTATGGCTCCAGTCGAGCCAAGGTACATTTGGGGGGGGGGGGGGGGTGTAGGAATATTTATATGCTCCAATAACAGGTCCCTATATGCGGGGTTATTACAGGTCCATTATCAGGACATGTCTGTTCACTTCAGATTTTATAGTTTTCCAAGAGGCATAAACGTTTTTATGTCTGTATGGTTTGAGTGAAAGCTTGAAAACATGCATGAGGTGAGGATTTTCGGAACGCGTGTATGTGGAAGGTGAAAGTGATGGACGCCTCTGAGGTCTTAGTAAAACATAAAACGTGGTTGTATTTGGAAGTTTTGAGAAACAACTGTTTTTCTTGTGTGAGTCACAGTCGGGCACCGGGTCCAGCTCTTTTTCTAAGAATGACAACGTCAACACTTCCCTTACCTCATGTAAGATCTCTATCTATAAAATCATATTTTATGATTTAATCCGCCTCTTTGCTCTATGAACGATTGTGCCCAATTCCTAAATATCATCATATAACGTATACCCTGCTGTGGACCAATATGTAGGGCCTGATAATAATTTAACTCCATAATATACTGTGTAAATAGGTAGCTGTGTGGATCTGGATATGCTACTGTCTTGCTAATCACATTGAACATAGCAAGCATTTTTATTATGAGAGTTCTAAATGCCCACTGTAGTAAATCAGTCACAATGAGGAAAGGATATCCAGACACAGATTACATTAGATCCGCAAACAGATCACATACCAGGTAAAAATTGGATTAACATGTCCCTGAGCTACCAGAGACACGCGGATGGAACTAATATCAGTACTCTCAATCTGATTCCAGGGTTGAAGGCAAAGAAGAATAAACAAAATGTTCTTTTTAGGAAGGTAATTTCAGGTTTTTCTTTCTAGTAAAAATGCTGTTGGAGACATGGAGTTATCTACGCAGCGTTATTTTCTCTGGGCCCCTGCATCCTCTTGGAGCGTGGATTCTGTCACCCCTGCCTTTGTGAGACTTATAATGTCACAATACAGACAAGAAGCCTCTCTGGACCCCCTCCTGCCCCCACAGCCACCCACCCACCCACACATAAACCGCCACAACATCAAACTCGCATTCCATTTGCTGGAAGATACGGCTGTGTTTTGCAGACAATGTCAGCCCCCCCGAGCCTCTGACCTGGCTGACAGCTTTTGTGTTCAGGATCAAGTATGAGGCTGACGAGTGTGTCTGCGGGGCTAACTATGATATAGCACTGCGCTGTCAAAACATATTGAGGACCAAATTCCTGCATGCTGGCCCACAAGGGTAATTGGCTGCTGCCTAGTAGGTGTGCTGTTTAAATAAAATGGGCCTCATTTGTCAAACTGCTTTCTACCATTACACAGAGCGGTGTTAATGTGCCACAAAGTCATTTATGCTGTAATTTTAACAGTACCGAGGAATTTACAATGAACCTATGACGAATCACTCTTTTAGCATCTAATTATGTTTTTAAACATATGTTTACCCATATTAAAGTTTTAGAGAAATGATACGTAAGCTTATTGAAGCTCAGTTTTTCACGTGCATGTTCATGTAGTGCTAAATACTAACAAGAACAGTCGAACAAAATAACATGAAAAACGTGATTAGATGTCAATAAAAATTCTCCACTTTAAGTTCTGTATGATAGTTTCATAGAAGTTGATTTTTTTTTTTTAAGAGCTGATTGTTAATAATCTTAACACAGTCTCCTATTGGCAGCTGTTGATATGTGCCGATTGTGATACTGTGCTGATAGTCCACTGTAAAGGCTAAAGCTCTGCCAGAATTTCCCAGTCAGACGTCTAGCACATTCATACATCCTCTGACCGCTTCCAATGCATTCTGGAAAGAGCTACACGCATTCAGCCTTGTCTCACTTCACAGGCCCATTTTCAATGCACATTGAGCTGTATGTGTGAATGCCAGTGGCCTGCGGGCTGACACCAACTTTCCAGACGTCACACGCCCAAGCTGGTGACCCATCCCAGCTCGCAGGTCTTCCATCCAATCTACCTGTCACTTCTGCCAATGACAAGACACGGAGAAATGGATACCGAAACGCCGCTGCATATTGACAGTGGCAGCTGCAATTCACAGGCAAGAAGCGGCTTATCTCCAGTGAGCAGCTTCCATTTCCTTTACGTGAGAGAAAAAAAAAGAGACAGCCTGCGACCGAGTTGGGGACAACGTGTCCAGACAGAAGTCTATATTCTCTTCTCGTCTACCCGCCCTCAGCAAGAGCATAATATTTGACAACTCTAAAATGTCTAAGGCAGTAAGGGGCAAAAGGTGTCAAAGCAAAAGGCCAACGCAGGAAAGGATTGGATCGGGCTTTGATTTCTGAAGGTTTACATGTAGACCTTCCAAGTTTTTACTCACCAGTGTCACTAAGAAAACCTGAGACCTCTAGGGTTTAAAGTGCACAAAACGAGCGCCAAAAGGTTGCAGCAAGACCATTTCGTCAAGCCTCTGAGTTCAATAATAACTTCTTAAAATTAAATAAAACATTACTTTAAAAAATAATCCATTTACAGTACTGTGCAAAGGTCCTGAGTTACTACTCATTTCTTTCTATTTTGCTTCTAAAGTCTTATATTTTATAAGTGGTCTTGAGCAGTAGTTCTCCAGGCTTTCTGAAGGTCTTTCTTTCAAAGATTTTCTTTGAATATTTACTGAGTTTTTCACTCATCTTTGGTCCAGTCCTTGTATCTGACCATAGTTCATGGTTTTTTAAACACTGACCTATAAAGTATGAAGTATGTTCACATTTCTTTCATTGAATCTATGTACAACACCAAAGATAATACAGTTTGACAGGGATAAAATTGTATTTTTGGACCTGTTAGCTGAAAACTTGGAATATCTCAGCACGGTGTGCAGTGTGTCCTTAAAACATTTGAGGAAGCTGGAGAAGTGGAGAACAAAAGAAGAAGCGGCAGTCCTCAAAAGCTCAAATAGTAAGGAGAATTGTGTTTGGTCAATCATTTCTTTGTTGTCACAATGCTTCTTGGCAATAAATCTTATACCATTGGAAAGCCTGTTTATTTCCCCTTAAATGGAGCCTCATTTGAAAGGAAAATGCATTTGTGGGTTGAGCAGCACAGATGAGTATGTGGGTTGTGCCCATGTAAAACTTGCCAAATCTTCTCTGCCAGTGCCAGTAGCTGTTTTTCAAGCTCTTAAGACTACCATGACTTGGATGAGTGAGAACCTACACAGACACATAGGCAATTTTACAATTTATTCATTTAACAAACAGGGGCATCAGTAGCATGAGGAAGAGCCATACAGAGCCACAACAGCCTGGCACCTCCTACTCACCCTGGTCACCAGCTTAGTCACAGATTGTGGGATGGTATTAAGAACACCAAACAAGAGTCAACAGCAGAATATGCTGTCTGGCATTGGCAGAGAAGATTTAGAAAGTTTTGTCATGGCGCAGCCCACATATTCACTCATTCTTCAACCAGCATTTGTCACAATAGAATAGAATAGAATAGAATAGAATGACTTATACAGAATGAACAATGAGATTGGAAGTCAGCCAATGTGGTTGTGTTGGTCACTCTGGCAAAACCAGCACACCCAAGTTGATCCCACAAGTGTTCAGTGGGGTTGGGGTCAGGACTGCAGGTGGGCCATTCAATCCTCTCCACTCCCAAATTCTGGAGGTAGTCTCTGATAAACTCGGCTCTGTGGGGGTGAGCACGAGTTCAGTACCAGACTGTAGTGATATGAGACTGCCACTGATTGCAGAATCTCAATATCTCTCTGCATTGAGATTGCCTCCAATGATGGCAAGCC
>JAVDPK010001871.1:556531-570696 GCA_034780415.1 Cichlasoma orientale
CCCCCCCCCCCCCCCCCCAACACTCAAACCTCATGCCTCCCTGATCACATAGTATTACACAACTTTACAAGAACACATCAACTCCTCACAAAGCACACAACTCTCAATGCCAAATGAAACAAATGCCTGACTTTGAAGGAAGAAAGTTCTGCATTGCAGTACATATAAAAATCATTCACAAAAGTCTGTTTTGTATGTGTATCTTAAATGGACAAATGCTAATTGTTTGTCATATTTAAGTTTAGTTACACACAACACTGGATCATCAAGACCCTTAAAAAGAAAAGGTCATAATATTTGACTGAGAGGTCAAATCACCGAAAAAACAAAACACAATTTATGCAAATTTTTTTCAACCACTTCATCCTCAAGTAAAAGTTTCCTCAGAAGACAGTTCAATCAGACGAGTCATGCGAAGTCATGGGACAAACCGTACAGCCGTACGTGTGTGTGTTAAGCCCCGCTTTGTGAAACAAACTAGGGCGATTCAAGCTGTCATGTACTGCTCACCATCTTACTGCCAGTCGTGATTCTCGCATTAAGTTTTTTCCCCGTCCACTAATTTGTATGCACATTTTAAATCTGCACAAAATAAATGGAATCAAAATGAAAGCTTTTACACTTGCTTGAGGTGAAAGAGGTGGCATAATAATGAAACAACTACATTTGCAAGAGTACTGGAAAGAGAGTTTTCAAAAAAAAAAGCAAAAAAAAAAAGCACACATTGCTTCTTCTTGTTTTTCCTGCGATATGATTAAGGGTGATGGGGGTGGAAGCAAATACAAGCAGGTCCTCACCTGCTCTTGTTTCTTCTTGTTTTATCGTTTGCAGTTATTTTTCTCTCTCATCTTCTTTGAATGTTTTTGCCTTTGGACTGTCGATGGCGTCATTGCCAACTCCGTTTCTGGCCAAAGACGAGAATCTGTGACACATAGTCTCACATGGAACTGCCAGCTACTATCTTTCTGCCAGCTGAGAACTTAAGTGGAAGTGCGTAACACATGGGAGGCTCATTTTTTTTTTTTTTCCCCGTGAAGATCCCACATTGGATTATAGCTACCAGGCAATAAATCTCGGGTGTTGCTTACTGAAAATTGGGCCTCTACTCACCCATGTGTTATGCAGTTGCATAATTCTGCCACCGACTGTGCCACCCCCATATGGTGGGAGACACCACTGTCACTGTGGAATATGTGTAAAATGAAAAGGTAACTGAAGGTTACGTGAGCGAAAACTGAGAAGTAATGCAATATGCTTTGGTGCCACAACGTTAAATAAAAGGTAACACTTTTGTCTAAATCGCATACAAACAAATTTAAAAAAAATTAGGGAGCGATTAAAGGTTCATCAACTTCTTGATGAATGGTTTGTTTATCGGTGTAGGATGTAATGCACGGGTTCATCAAATTGGTACTGTATCATATTTTGAGACAATTTAATCTGGATAAAATATGCAGCCAATGGTCGACTTTTCCCGGAATCTACATAGAGTGAAATACACCATCCACACCCCCAAGGAGTACTTGTAGGGCCACAGGTGCTATAATCTGAGTTTAGCAGCAAGGACGAGTGTATTGGGTTAATCAATCCAGCTGGAATATTTTCCCCCAGTACCATAGTACCATAGTATCTGTAGTGAGACTTTTCTCCTGCACTTACAAATGAGGTTTAATTACTTTGGATCAAAAGGTACATCATTTTGATGGACAGAGTTGTAAAAATTCCATCATAACCTTCTATTAAGTGTAAATTAATTTAATGTAATTTGAGAAACATTTAATTTCATCACAAAAACATACAGAAAACTGTCCCAAGGTCATGGAGATAAAAGATGAATTGACCGTGTGGTCACTGACTCCAGCTTATTGGGGTTTTATTGCTGATGCGCCAAAGTTGCTTTGAAGACAGCAAAGAAAAAAAAGTGGTTGCAGACCTGGTGTCTTCAAAGCAACAATTTCAAAGGCAACAAGACTGCAAGATCACTGCCCGCGGTCGCAATAATTCTGGTCGTATAGCGGTCAACAATACCGCCTAAATGTGAGACTTCCTGTTCCCACAAACAGTCGCTTTGCAGGGAGGATATCCAGCAGTGCACCGTTAATTTCACGTCAAGAAAGAGACAGATGAGAAACAGTGAGCGGTGTTACTAATCTGTCAAAGCAACACATATTTCCATCGCTGCTTAAAGAAATTAGTAAGTGACACAAAATCTTTGGCTAACGTGGCTGCTGCCATGGACACACAGTAAAGACCACAGCTTTTTTCAAAATTAATAGTACAGCAAATAAAAGTTGCTGGTAGTATTTTATATTCCTAATACTGGGATGTATCGTCAGTGTCTGTTCTCTCATTCCTAACTTCTAAAGAAAGAGCTCACAAGCTCACAACGAGCAGCATGGTTCGGAAATATAGATTAAAAAAATGTGAGGTCAGTAAAGATGCACAGAAACATCTCGACGCATGGAGTATGTGCTTACGACTCAAGGAACACCACAGTGCCTTGGCAAAACCATGAAGGTTCAGTAATTTCAAGATACTCTTGTGAGTCTGTCTCTATAATGTAAAGCGCTACGAACAACACACATACACACACCAACAATTACTCTGATGATGAATCGTGGCAAGACTCCCTTCACTAATTTTAGGAAATCAGTTGGGAAAAGAAAAAGTTAGTTGGGAAAAAAAAAAAAGAAGTCATTTTTGGCATTCTACATCTGTCAGTCTGTGTTTTAGCCTGATTAGTGTGCGCTAATTGACTCTGCTAATCACACCCCCAGGTGAGAGAGAGAGCGAGCGAGAGGCACTAAGAGGGATGAGAGAATGTGAAAGAGGTGGAGGGTGATGGAGAACATTGTGAGCTGGTAAGCTGCAAAATGGTGGAACAGCTGTTGCGGTCTTTTATGTGGAAGCCCAGGAGAGCTGTTCCGCTGGGTGTTAGTGCGCTGCAGTGCCACAGTTTACTGCGGAAAAACACTGAAGGCTCAACTCCTGAGTGCTGCTTTTGCAGCTAGCCTATCAGATCCGGGGCATTATTGCAGGTACTATTTTACGAGTGAGCCGCCACGAGAAAACACTCCTCAGAGCACAAAGATACTGACAGAACATCTGTCTAAATAATACAATACAGTGACGGCGACCCATTACTGTTAGAAAAAAGAGAATGTGAAGACCTTAAGCACCTCTAGTTAGCCACATAGGGTGACAAACAAATAGTGTCTCTTTAAGACATTTTAATTTTATTTTATATGATTATTTGCATTGTTTTGCATTCCAAAATGCCAATCAAGTGCACATTTATTAGAGTGACTTTGATTAATTGCTTGCATGGAAACATAAAAAAACTAAATACAGAAAGAAATTTGTTTCGTTCCCTTAGGGGAAACGAGTCTGTGTCACTAAAACGTGAATGTGACAAAACGTGACAAAGTCAATAAATTGTGTTTGTACATGAACAAATTTTGAAAAGTGGCAGCCAGTGAAAATATAACTGATTTGTGTTAAGATAGCAGCGTTCCTCAAATTAATATACAAAACACAAAGGTCACGTTTCAGTCACTCCTGCTACGTTGTTTTTCACCGCCTGAGGTTTGTTGGTGCTCTTTGAAGTGTGTCTCTTTTCTTTTCCAGTTCTTTAAAGGAACCCAAACTTCTTCCTGATAAACCAGATTTCCCCATACAGGACGGCGAGGGGTGATCTCGATGCACTTTTGAATATGCAGAAACTGCAGGCGAGGGACAAGATTTCTGTTACCAGATGTTTTCTGAATTTCCGTTTGTTGTCCGCTTGTCAGCCAAGCGCTTTGGACCGATTACGCCTTTTCTTGCATGCAGGCAAACAGTCCAAGCGAAAAGCAAAAGAGGGACAGCGTTTGGCAAAGTGCATCGAATAACTGTCAGCATAGCTTCAAAATGATGACTTTTTAAAAAATATCTTTGCATTCATAAACATCTACCAAACGAAAATGATGCCCGGCTTGTAGACAAGTAATTAGTCAGCATTTGTGTGTGTGTGTGTGTGTGTGTGTGTAAAACTGCTTAAAATTACTTTTAATGGAAGCCTTGTTACTGTTAATGACAGTTTTCATTAGGGACGCACCGATCCGATATTTCGATCGGATATCAGTGACAATTAGCTGATCCAGCTCGACTCTGTGTTGTTCTGTGTTTACTTTGCTTCATGACAGCAGCAGCAGCAGCAGCAGCAGCAGCTAGCGGCAGAGCGACTGCAGAAATGAAAGAGAAGAGGAAAAGAAAAGGAGAGCATAGGTGGACAGGACAAAGCACGGGATAAGAAAGAGAGAGAAGACTGAATGTAATGACGTGCTGCAGTGGTATCTAATCACATGATGAGCGAAAAGAGGTGAGTGGAGAAAAAGAGCTCAGTGCATCGCATGAAGTCCTGCAGCAGTCTGAGCCTGCAGCAGCATAACTAAGGGAGGGATCAGGGTCGCCTCATCCAGCCCTAACTATAAGCTTTATCAAAAAGGAAAGTTTTGAGTCCAGTCTTAAAGGTAGAAAACTGGGAGCTGGTTCCACAGGATAGAACCCTGATAGCTGAAGGTTCTGCCTCCCATTCTACTTTTAGGAACTCTAGGAACCACAAGAAAGGCAGCAGTCTGAGAGTGAAGAGCTCTGTTTTGTAATGCGTCTGTTTGTTGTGAGTGGAAGAACTAATAAAGGGGGCAAAAATATGTTGCTATAGCCATGAGGACTTGTACTGTAAGTATAACCCATCGTTTTGATGCAGTTCGAGCTTACTCATTACCTGAAGGATTAAACCTTAAAGCTTTCACTAAACTAGAACGGTTTAACCGCCACCGACGCTCCACACACCTAATTAGGAGCTGCTGCAAAAGGGGAAGATGGAGCTGCAGAAAGACACTGTGGACTGTATCACGGTTTCAGTCTCAGCTTCAAACCATTACACTCCTCTAAAGGTTATGAACTGCCGCAGCCACACTGTAATAGTTAGAAGAAGGGACAGCTGCTGAACTACTGTGGCGTATGCTGGAAATTATGTAAAAATATGCAAATAGCTGGTTTAGCTGTCCAAATGTCTAAACAGAATTTATGACAAACTGAAGGACTCGAAATCAGGTCTGTGCACACTGATCAAGATGTATGAAGCCAAACTGTGCAAACAGACAGCTTCATAAATTCAACAAAAAGAATCGCAACCGATTATTCTGCCTTTGTATGTCCTGTTAACTTTAAGCAATAACGCTACAAAGGGATTTATGCATCTATCCCTTGGAACCTTTGTCTGGTTTTCGTACAGAACGTTTGATATTGTTTGATATTTTAGCAAAAATGACTCAACGCCGAGCAACCGCAGGACTGGCAGCAGTTTGCAGCTTCCTGTGCTCAGCATGTGTGCACCTACGCCAAATAACTAATGGCCATGTAGAGTCCCTGAGATGTAAGGGATGCTCAGAGTCAGATGAAAGATCAGGGTAGAACATCTGTGTCATCTGTTTCCTGCCCACGCTCATTTCTTTATTTTCCCTTGCTCTTATGAAATCATTTGTTAAATATGTTTTTTGCTGCCTGGCATCCAGGAATTATTCCCCTTTTCAAGAGCGAGAGGGAATAGTTTTTTTTTTTTTGTTTTTTTGCCCCCCCGCACACTGTTTTTTTTTTTTCTGCCTGTGTAACTGCTTTGTCTCCAGGTGGTTTTTTTTTTTTTTTTTTTTTTAAACGCCCACTGAGACGCATTTATGCACACACGTAAACACACTTAAAGGCAAACCAGCTAATGAAATGTACTTCAGGATTTTCCAAAAATTCACACTCCACAGGGAAACTACTCACTCCTCCACAGGATGTGTCTGACATGACCGCTGCCAACTTCCTACACATGATTGCTTATTGAATATCATGCTCCTTTTTATCTGAGAAAACTAGATTGACAGTCATGCAGGCGTCAGTTATTCACTTCTCCAGATGATGCTAGACTACACTTTTAACAACAGGAGGCTAGAAAAAGCTAAAATCGACACAATTTTCTGTTGCAGGAAGAGTTTCTTCAAGTTTTAACTTGGGAAAAAAAAAACTCATAATTTCCAGAACACCATCTTTAAAAAATGGCCATGAAAATGGCATGCAAAAAATAACAACAGAATCCAGATCAAAAGCAGAGCCTGTAGCAGGGCCTAGGGTTTAACACAGCTACATACGTCAGTGATTCCACCTTCCTGTCTATGTTAACACGTAAGATTAAGTTAATCTAATTATTTCTTTTCAAACCCCAACTTTTCTACAAGAAGTGCTCACCGTGCTCACGGTACAACGAGCACCTCTTGTTTCAGATATGTTTGAGCTCCACCTGACATGGGCCAGTGGGCAAGCTCCATTCTTCCCACAGCCTGGGCAGTAATAAAGGTAGCACAGGCCGCAGTGACAGTGGGATGAGGCCACTGAGTTGTTAGAAAGAGGAAAAGGAGGAGCACAGATGCCAGGAGGTTGGTCAGGGACCAGCTGGGAATTGGAAGTGAGTTTGGCGAGGTGCGAATGGAACCTCGGCGGCGACTGAGGTTTCCATTGCACTTGACTACTCTTAGCTGAGCCAACCAAGCATGGAGGAATGAGCAGTTGGGGGGGTGAGGGTGGGCAGCTGTACTCTGTCTGGCTCTGCTGGTTCTTCTTCTTAGCAGTTATAAATCCTCTCACCACTGCAGCCATGCTCATCACTTTCTTTCTTCGAGCAATTTCAGGAGGATTTCTTGTGTGTTTGTGGTTTTATTAAACATTATGGGAGTTTCTGTATAATGCCCAAAACAAATCTGTACACTGGTAAAAAACACTATCATTTTCAGTAGCAAAAATATATATATGAAGAAAAAATTAGATTTTTTCAGGGGTGAAGAATCATTCACGGTAAGTGCAGAGTCTTGTTTTTAATGACTCTAATATTATTACAGAATGGACAAATATAGGGACCAAGATGTTTAGAAAATCCAGGGAAGAAAATCTACCTTCAGTCACTGAACCTCATCTTTAAAAGCTCAATTTGCCAAAGACTAATTTTATTACTAGTATGGCCATACTAAAAGATGGATGTAACCACGGCAATTACCACCCATCGGTTAACGAAGTCTCATCACCTTGAAGCCACAAGCTGAACATTGTCTCGGTGTTTGAAAATCAAATGCTATATGGAAGGGCTGGATCTGACTGAGAAAGTGGTTTCTAGGCTTTACCTGCTGTCAGACAGCTCTCTGTACGAGGAACTGAAGCTGGTGTCTTGGTCTAAGCTGGGGGGTGAGGGGGGGGCATGGTTAAATATGTTTAAAACAAACCATAAAGATTCCAGTAAAGGGCTTTGTGAAGGCAAGTAGAGCAATGAAAATGCTCCAAATCTAGCCTATAAAAAACACTAACACTGTCGTAGCTTCCTTTCACCTGAAGAAATGAAAACGAGTGAATTATATTAGTTGATGCTGTTCCCACAGGAAATGTTATTACCATGTTATTACTATGCTGGACTGGCCAACCAACCTGCATGACCCAAACCACAGAAATGGGGTATTATAAGGAGGACGATGATAAGTACCTAACCAAAAATACACTACGAAAGCAACCTAGGCTACAGTAGCACCTCAGCAGAGCCACAAAACGAGTGCCTCCATGCCACACTGATGGAGCCCCAACAAAGTACTGAGTGTATAAATGAACGTACTTTTCAGAAGCTGAACATTTCTGTATTGTGAATCATTTTTGACAGCTTTTAGCATATTCTCATAATTTGAGTTACTGGATTTCTGATTTTCCTCAACCATAAGAGGCGGCAGTGCTGAAGATCTGGAGGTGTGAAAAAAAGTTGTTTCTCTTAAAGACAAAGGAGACCGGGTTAGTCAAAGAAGTGGCAGAAGGTTTTCTTAATGATCCTGTGTTCAGGAAACTTTCCAGTGAGGCAAGGACATTTTGATGATTAATATTTGTATACAAAGATTGTGGTGGATAGGTATAGTGAACAAATATGATTGGTAAAAATCTACTAAAATTTAAAACAATCAAACAACTGCTTGCTAGTGCTAAGCTAGGCTACCACTAACTAACTGTGACGATCCGTTAGCGACGATACCTCAGAAAGGCGCAGAGCCAGCTCCACGCACCGTGAAAGTGGGTGAAATTGTGCCAGATATTGCCATTCTCTTTCATAAACTATAATCAATCTCAATTCAACAAAAAAGGCTTCGTATTTTACTTTATGCATAACGAATACAGAATATATGCATTTAACTTTTTGAAGTCAGTTATGAAAAAATAAACTTTTTCACAATACTTTCATTTTTATTAGATACATTCATAAATCTATGCATTCAGTCCTTTTTGCACCCAGTGGAGTCGCCCCCTGGTGGCCATTAGAAAGAAAGCTTTACACTGACTAGGAAGTTCAGTCTTTCATGCACAGTTCACGGGTACGACATGTGGCTATACTTACATTATGCCTTTCTCTAACGGCTTTTCTGAACAGCCAAGAAGTTAAGAAGCTTTAAATCCTTCCTAATTACCACAGAGCACAGATGTTGAGAGTTGGGAGAACCAATGAACAGTGCAATACACAGTCTCAGTTTGCTGTTTGCAGGCCTTTAAGTTCAGATGATTGATACTTATTCCCATACTGCAACTTGGAAATCAAAGTCGACTTGTAAAATGTTTTATCTAAAAAGTCTTGAATCTTTGACTTATTCACTTATTATTTAACTGAAAGTGTCTCATGCCCATCTAAGCCCTAGGTGTTCTCTAAATGCAAATGAACTACTTTACAGTACTCCTCTGAGCACCTGGGAAATTAAGCAGAAGGCACCACTGCCAGGAACCCACCCCCCCCCCCCCCCCCCCATCACATTTATTTATTTTCATGTTGCAAAATGCTGCATATTGCAGATTTAAAGAATAACACACTCCACTAGATTACTTTTGGCGCATGGGTGAAAGTAGAAAGAGGACGCAGCAGCCTCCCAGTGTTCACACAGTCTGGTGCAGTCAGTCATCTCCGGGAGATGATAAAATATACACCAGCAAAGGTTCTGTGTGCGGCTCTGTGTGGGAGGCAGCTGGGAAGAAGTCATCATTAAGGCAGAGAAATCAACAATAAAGTCTAGCACAAAAATATTTGCTCCCACCCTTGATCTGTTTTTCAAAGTGTAGAATGCACATTGGTTGGTGGCCCAAAGGCCTTAAAGCGCAGCAGAATCAAAGTACTGTATATTGTCCCAGTCACCAAAAAAAAAAAAAAACACAATTTGAGGTAAACAAAGTACAAACTTGGTTCTGATGACCCAGTGTTATTTTTTCCCCTAAAGCACGATTCTATTGTTGCATAGGAAAAACAACCATTAGTAAAAATTATTAAAGTGTTATTGGAACAAAGATGCACAAACACTCCAAAAAAAGAACACTGGAAGTTCTCCTTCCACTGCACCGTGGAAGAAAGTAGGATCAGCATTTTCATGTGTTTTTCACATATTTGTACCTTTTTGGACTATTTTTACTCACTCACACGTGGATATCTTATGTTAACAATTAATCACATTTTATTAGTTTGTGCATTTATTCATGTTTAATCTTTGTAATTTCTCGTTCACTGGCTTTGGGGCCAACGAGTGTATCCAGCTCTTTACCTGCCTTCAATACCTCAACATCGCATCACAGACTTTTGCAGTAATTCACAGACCTGGTGTTGTGCTCATTCACAATGGTTTCCCTTAGCTGGATGCCAAAAACAGCCCCAGTCAATCCCAGCTCTCTAAGGAGAATTATGAATGCAATTGTTGTGATCTCGCTGTGCCAGAACCAGAAAAAAGGCAACAAAAATGACAACAAATGTGAATGAGATCAACCCAGCTGTGCGAACTGTTGAAAAGCAAAAAAGAATAACACTCCATCTTCCATTGGTGTAGCATGTTTTTGATCAATATTAAAAACATCACAGTTTGGCAAAACCATTCCCAGAAACCGCAGAAGTATTTTTCAAGTTATATTGATTTTTTTTTTCTTCTTCTGAGTGACCCACTTCATGTTTTTATTCCCATTCTCAGCATCATAACTAAGAGTTGCTAAAACAATGCTAGCGGTCAGTTGGGTAGAATGGGACGCCGTCATTTCACTGTTTGCATTTTATCGATTTCGTTCCCAGTGTGATAAAGCCCACGTGAGTGCTTTAATAAAACCAAATGACTTTTTTTTTGGTTGTTAATTTGCTCCTGGTCCACTGAATTGCCCAGAATGTTACCCTCTTTTCTCCATTCAGCATGCCGGGGAAGGATTTTCAATGCGCAACTCTGATCTTCTTTGCAGGGATGCCATGCTTCCTAATTAATGTCTGTGTTTGACTAGCGTGTATTTGTTACAGTTGGGGAAGTGACAACGACTATTTGTTGAGCCAAGCGGGGGGAGCAGAGGCTAAAACCAAGGTATGGATGGAAGAAAGAAAGAGCAGATGGGATGGTGTCAGCGAGTGCAGAATGAAGCATACCTTCATCCATCATGGCATGTGTGCATGAAACACACACGCATACACAGGAAACACACACACACACACACACACACACACACACACACACACACATAGAGTAATCTCACTATTGAGGCAACAAAGCACAAGAAAGAGTTGAGGTTTATAGTCGGTGTCAAAACAAATTCAGTGGTGAATGCAACATCTCTGCACAGCAGCTACTTACAGTCAGACAGACAGTAAGCTCCACAGTGAGAGGAACGCAGACTGTGCAGAAAGTACTTTTCATAGTCAATTAATGGATATATGACCATGTTTTAAAATGTTTTATTTATTTATTTTTTTTGGAGACTATTTTTAATGCACGCCATAATAATTTAGAGTGAGTATCCTGATCACAACAGTTCAGAAAAATCTCTACGTTTTGCTGGCAAGCAAAAGTTAGCGGGAGTGCAACGTCTGATTCTCCTCACAACGTTCAGCGATGCCTTCTTGAACCACGACCGCATTCTTTTACTAACTTTAAACAAGTTGCTTTAATTGCTTAAGCTTAACCACTCCGGGTCACTTTCAGATTATTTCATGGGCAGCTGCCATTTAATTAGTTGTACACTGAAAACATTTTTCATAAACAGCGTCGGTTCTAGTTCAAATTGGACTGTGCACAGAGGCATGGTGTAAAATCCAAGCGGGCAGCCTTAGGGAGGTTGACATGGTAGCAGTCTTTTTTTCCCCACCCCATTTGTTTTTGTAAACCAGGACTTCTTCTGTGTTCACATAAATGTAATTTAGTCAGAACAAGATGGTTAATTTCATCTGCAGTTGCATTGCTATACAGCTTGCAGATGAGCAGCAAATGAGAGCCGGCTGAATCACAAGAGATTTGAACTTTGTGTCTTGGTTGAACAAACACTGTGCCCAGTTCATTCTCTAAATCTTAACTGCATAGTTTATCAGATCAAAGGCTAAATAGAATCCTTCATTATTTAGTCGTTATTCTATTAAATAATGACTTGCTCTTAGGTGCTTAAATTTAAGTTTCTAGAGTGCATCCGTTATTGGCTTTCATGTTTAAAAAAATTCATATAGTAAACAAGGATAATGCTCAAAAAAAATTAAAGATTTTAACACTTTTAATCAGAGCATAGCATCAAAATGATGAGCACTGCCCTACAAAATGACCTCCAGCAGGTCACTGGTGTGTCTCTGACCAAAGATGTAGAATCAGATTTCTGTGGCCTGGGGGCCCAGCGTCCTCAAGCGGGCCCTTTGTTTGCTTCCCGGCACCGTGGAACCCGTTTGGCATTTGCCATAGAATACCAGAAGCGGCAGGTCAAACACTGGCCCCTTTGTGCTTTTCACTGATAAGAGTAGGTTCACATGTGACAGATGAGAAAGGGTCTGGAGAAGCCGTGGAGAACGTTATGCTGCCGGTAACATTGTTCAGCACGAGCAGTTTGGTGGTGCATCAGTGACGGCCTGGGGAGGCAGATCCACGGAGGGACACACAGACTACTACAGGATAGGCAACAGCACCCTGACTGCCATTAGGTATCAGGATGAAATCCTGGGACCGATTGTCAGACCCTTCGCTGGTGCAGCGGGTCCTGGGTTACTCCTGGTGCACGACAATGCCCGGCCTCCAACAGAACACCTCTGGGACATTACGTTTCGGTTCATCCAACGCGGCCAGATTGGATTCACTTTGATTTATGCAGTGTCTTTGAATTCATCCCTCTGTAGGTTAATAATTTTCATTTCCATCAAACAATGTGGCTTCCTTTTGTTTGTTCCAAACACATTACCCAGTCCTTCTCCGTATAGATATCCTGCATGAGTTTTTTCTTGTCCCCATTGAGATCTGATGTGTTTTCAAAGTGTTCCTTTAATTTTTTTTGAGCAGTGTATAACTGCTGTGGCACAAAATCACAGAATTACCTACATCTGCTTTCTTCTCTTCTGGCAGAAAAATGTCAGGCACTTGCAGTTTGTTCTTTTGTTTTCCTTTGTTTTTAATGTGAAAAGAATGGCTTTAGACTCTGGCTGGGGAGCATGGACAAAAACATCAAGGAGCAAGAGCCCCACCTGTGACCCTGTAGGAACCAGCTCTGTGTTGGGTTTGGAGTGTGATGTAGGCCTGGCTGCCCCTCTGAATTCCCTGCCGGGGACGGTGGGGATTAGCTGGAAAACTGTCTGAGAATGACTAAATAAACAATAAAAGCAACAGCAAGAGGGGAAACAAGAGACAGCATGGGCATGACATTGTTTTTTTGAACTCTATACTGGACTGCCAGGGTTATAAAAGGTGACAGCACAAAGATTTGAAAGCAACTTTCAAAGAATGATCTATTGACTGATGCCTGGATGTTTCTAAAATGTAAAATATTTCAAACTACCGTGGAGGCACTCCAGAAACTGCTGTATATAAATGCTAGAAATAAGCAATACTTATGAGTGTGTTTTCTGCTTTGAGACAAGAGAAAAATTAGAATTTCTATACAACCCATTCACCAAATATCCACAAAGAAAGCCAGGAGCCTTATAGAAAATTGGGTGCATAATGCAGCAATTCACTTCTCATTTCTGCTCTCCACATATTGGACGGGGCAAACAGGATGGTAATGGAGTTGATGTCTCCATGCTCCGACTCACGCTCATTTGTTATTTATTCATGAGAAAGCAAGCAGGGTGCCTGGCTTAATACAGTTTATATTATTCACTCACTCATGCCATCCAAATTCAAGTATAATATAATTTCAGCTGAAAACTTCTATCCTCCTATTCTTGAAACACAACTTCATTCAAACTTGTGAGTCAAAGAAAAGGAGAAGATTCTGCTGAGTGTGTAACAAAAGCACGACAAGGTCGAGCGTGGAACTCATCCAAACCTACTCGCAGGAGAAAGCAGAGGCATAGCTGAGGATTACTCTCCCAGTGCTCGTGTGAATATACAAAAATAAGGCTAAATGGCTTCATCTGTGAAGCTGAATCGCTTTTGTTTTCCTCCTTTGTTCGTACGCCGAGCATCAATTTTGCCCAAGAATGTGCTACATTTGAAGCATTTCTGCTCACTGCAACAAATCTGAATCAAACCTGAAAAACCATCAATTAAAGTTTTTGCACCAAGGACATCAAGCAATTAACAAAAACCCTCACAAGGATCGTCAACACTTAACAAAATATGGCTACATAAAAATGGTAGTTTAAGCATATTACTAACAACAGTTAAAGGCAGTAAAAAAAGCACCTCAGCTACTTTATAACCACAGTCTTTACTGAGATATGGGAACACAGCAGCAATGTTACATTAAAGTATGACAGTGTAAGAGATCATAGACTTATATGGATGCAGCCACCACGACATCACTCCCTGGTTTGTGATCGCCTGTTTTGGTGCCTCTAATAAAATTTTAAGGCCATTGACCTCTTGGTTTTCAGGAGCCAGAAGTAACCACAGCAAGCAAGCATTCAAAGACCAAATGGGTACAGTAATACATGCTATTATTTTGGTAGTCAACGATTATTTGAATCTTGCCTCACCTGTTCAGGCCTGCGCACCTGTGAATATCACCTCGTTGTCTCTTCTCACAATTAAAATAATAAGTTTGAAACTAATCAAATGTACTTTCAACATTAATGTGACCATTACAGTAAATATCAAATAAACAATGCATATTAAAGGGAATGCAGTTGTTTTCTTTTTAAA
>JAVDPK010001871.1:578186-588712 GCA_034780415.1 Cichlasoma orientale
ATGGGTCTGAGTGGGACTCCTTCTTTGTGGATCTTCGGGAGTCCATAAATGCATGGAGTAGTTTCTCCAGGGTACAGACGGTAGTAAGTGGGGCGGTCAGTGGCTTTTTCCTTTTCAAGTTGTTGCAGGCAGCCGATGACTTTTTTCCTGTAGTTGCTTGTGGGATCACGTCTCAAGGCCTCATAAGTGTTGTCATTGAGGAGTGTAGTAATTTTGGAGTGGTAATCAGCTGAATTCAGAACAATTGTCGCCTTTTTTCAAGCTCCAGAGACTACTATGACCTGGATGACTGAGAATCTACACAGACTTAACCCATGAGAGTTTGAAATTACCTCTATAGACATTTACATTTGAGTATCACAAACAAGTCACAGAAGGTGGCGTATCACCTATTTAGCGAATAAAACCAGACCAGCATTTGTTGAAGAGGTGAAGTTTTCTTTGGATATCAAACATAATTTTTTTTCTACAGCCAGGAGACTTCTTTAACTCGACAGCAGGGCGGTGCCATTTGATATCATCCGCAAGAATACCCGTATAGAATTTTACGTGACATAAAAGTGTCTTATCATGATACTCTATGAGTGATATAGCAAGGCCACACACAACAACGTGACAAGCCCAGACATGTCGTGCCCCCGGGTATCAGACTACCGCTTGCTAGTGCTAACTGCTGCACCCACTTGCTAATTACCCTAGCACGCTGCAGCGTCGGGCAAGGACAATTTGTTAAGAACTTACATGAAACAAATTGAAATGCACCTTTAAATATACCTGCAGAAAAAAAATGTCACTTGGAGGCAGTTAATAAAGAAGAGAAAGCAGTCTGTCATTTTTGTCACATCATTCAGCAACTGAGGAAAAAAAAAACTGAACATGCCGTCTTTGAAAATATATAAGTAGACTGACAAGTCTGAGACGCTTTGGCAGTGATTTGAAAGAAAAATCTTATCACCATTTGTAATCTCACCTTACTATGTTTAACTGCCATAATCCAAAAACAAACACAAATACAACACAAACAACAACTAAATCCTTATATCTGGGCCAACTTTGTCTTGCATAATCCCCAGTGGGAAAACCTCTCCAGCTCAAAGCTCATTTTGCCTCTCTAGTATCAATTTATAGCACTGCCATCCACGCCAAATCAAAAAACACACCAGAGCCTCCCACCCTTAGTCATACCCCACCTCCCAAATAAGATGTGAAAACATCATACTGACATACAGAGGTGGCCAGTATTGTGACGTTTCGTCATTTGTTATAGAATGTTTAACGCAGAAAACGATCACGTTCACTTGTTGATCTTAGATAGCGGCTGTAATGCATAACCCAGTTAGTGGGATAGTTATTAAGATAATCATGTCTTACTGATGTATCACAGCAGCTAATCTGAACGATAAAATTTGTTGTCTGTCTCTATGTGTTAGCCCTCCGACCAGAGTGTACCCCTCCTCTGTGACAGGGCTGGGATGGACTCCAGCCTTGGAAAAGCGAAAGAAAATGGATGAATGAGTGGACGGATGGATGCCAAATGGTTGTCCTTGGAAACTAGTTGGAAAAGGACATTTTAAATGTGACTTGTGACTTGATGAATCATACATTTCTAAAAGTATCTTGAGCAGATCAATCTGATCAATCATAGGAGAGCCCCAAAGTAAGAAAAAACAACACCTACAGGTCTCCAAAGAGCTACAATATGCAGCCAGTGTAGTTAGCTGTGTAGTTAGTAAGGGAAATCTGAACCTAAAAGCATTCACACTAACCTGTATACAGGCCGCCACTGTTATTGCTTATGTCTAGCTGCCAGTAGTTCCTCACAGAGCCATTTTAGCCAATGACTAACCAAGCTATATTGGTGGAAACAGATATTGTATAGGCTCACCAGCCAAAATTAGACCACTGTGCTGATAAAACTGAGAAAAAAGGGTGCAGGACACACAGCATTTACTACAGCTGATGATCCTCTGTTAGCCATCAGGCATCATTAATGGATTTGCATGGTATAATTTTGAATTTCCCTACCTAAATTAAATAATGATCCCATTTTATACCAGTGCATTCACCACAACACTCCAGTCTCATTTGAAAAGCTTAGCATAGACCCTTGGCATTCATTCAGTTTAATGTGACAGCTTGACAGTTTGAGGATGCATACCCAAGATACCAAAGGGAAAAAAAAGCATAGCCTAAGGGTTAGTGCTGCACCTAGTCAATCAATGCAAAGTTTTTCATGCCACGAGGGACTGTTATGCTAATAACCCACAAGAAAAGAAAAACAACTTTAATCATTTCTCGTTTATTTGATGAATTGTGAGTCCATGCCACCCTTAAATTTGATAAAATGCTACATTAACTTATGTCCACATCTGTGTTTTAATCATGCTATTGAGATGGATGAGGTGTTGTCTGCGCGACAGTCACAGTGTCCCATATAGCTTTAGAGAAACCGCTCTGAATAAGAGGTTATTTTCACCTGGTGTCAGCACTTTTACAAAGCCTGATTGCTTGAGAATAATGGCCACTTTGGCAACTGTCAATTTTCCTCTAAGGCAAATTGTTGATGTTGTGTGATTCGCTGAAGCTGTCATTTCCTGGTTGCCTATTTCAATCAGGGCCACCCTGCTTATTTCATTACAAAGATGGGCAGACAACTCAGTAGCTGGAATTATCTAATCTACCTTCCTGAGTTTTCTGATTTATTCAGTAGTTCAGATTTGTGCTCTAATTGGAAGCAGGAACTTTGGTCTGAAGTACTTGTTTACTGTTTACATATATTTCCCAGTTATCTGCTTATATCCTGAAAATATGACTTCCTTGTGAATCATTTACTTTGATATTATTAACTGCTTTATTTGAAAAAGTTTAACTTATTCTTAACATCATCTCACTACCATGGCAGATTTTTTTTACCTGGCATATAAAAAGCAAATCTTTGGCTGAGGCTACAGTGCTTTGTATTTTTTAACAATGAAAGCAAGAAATTTCCTTAGAAAGAGCAGCGACAAAGCTCCAAGAATGAGTATAAAATTACTTCTGAATAGAAGGATGTCAAATTAGAAACACTTCACATTATTTTGGCGCATAAAGTCTCATGCCGAAGACATATGCATTAATCCAAGGGTCAGTTCTGCTGTTAATACTTTGGGACCAGCCCAAGTACCAATAAGCCTTAGCTGAAGAATGCTGTGCATTAGAGGCTTAGCGGTTTCTTTCTAAAACTCTCATCAGGGCCATTTTCAGGCTAGCTTCACACCGAGTGCCAAATGGCAGAAAGCAAAAGGGTGGTGAAGAGAATGGAACACGCAGCCAGCCAGAGCCACATATTTTTATTCTGGGAAGCTGCTGGACCAAACCTGAGCTGAATAATCATGAAATATTAGACTACAACTCACCAAGCTGACACTAGGATGACTCCAAAGGGACATCCCTTGGACTTCTGCTGTATCTGAACATATTACAAGGCAGCTGTTTGCTTTAGACATACAAACCTGATCAGCAGAAAGGTACCAGCTGCTCCCTGGCATCCATGAAGTTGCAAAATCAATAATGCACCAGCAGAGATGGATCACTGGCCCCACACCATTCAACATTTAAGAGAAGTCTCCAAGAGACAGTAAGAGAAAACAGTACTGATCCACGGTTGATCGTTGATTAGAACTCCGCACATCATATGAGATTTAATCATTCACTGGAGCCCTGTGTAGAGGTGTCTAATTGACTTTTATGGGGCATGTCTCTCCAGACAGATCAACCTTGAAATTACATATCGGAAAATGAAGCCTTGAACAAAATGCCCACTTGGACTGAAAGGCTATGTAAATGAGGCCAATTGGTTTTGCAATCTTCAGCCTTGAATTGGCAATGGCAACGGCAATTTTATTTATAAAGCACATTTCATTGCATGCAAACCCAGTGCGCCTAACACAGAAGATAGAAACATAAAAACCCGTGTAGGTTTACGATGCCTCCAGGCAGTGAAAACGGAAACATATAATAAAACAAAGTAATAAAAAAAAAAACCTATTGAGTGTAGGCCTGTGCGAACAAAAAAGTTTTGAGTCGGTTTTTAAATGTATGCACAGTTGTAATTGAGCTCAGGTCAGCAGGCAGCTTGTTCCAAAGAACAGGACCACAATAACTGAAAGCACACTTAGATCTACTCCTAGGAACATTTAAAAGATCTGCACCTGATGACCTGAGAGGTCTGACTGGGGTGTACACAGTGAGCAAGTCAGAGATATACTGGGGGACCGAACCACTGGGAGCTTTGTGAACTAATAAAAGTATTTTAAAGGTAGTTCTATATTGCACAGGGAGCCAATGAAGTGATCTCAGTACTGGAGTAATATGATCAAATTTTTGCGTACCTGTAAGACCTGTGAGGACTTGAATGAGCTAAAGTCATTCTACTGGTGATTTGGATTAATCTGCAAAATAGAGCATCATAATAATCTAAGCTGCTGGTTTGATGTGTACAAGAGCAGACGGTTTTTGAGGTCTGCTTCCTGTTGGTCACCGGTTAGCTGTTAATCATTACTTTAATATGAGAAAGTGGTTTGAGAAAGTTATATAGTGATGTATTAGTAACTGTAGACCGTGAGGAGTTCAAAGGATCAAAGATATTTGGATTTATGTTATAAGATGAAGAGCTTCCAATATGGGGAATTTATAATGTTTAAACAGGATTCTATCTGGAATAAGTGGGACTGATCAGAGCTGGCATTAGGCCCCAGATGATGTCAGGAGTAGCAGGACTGGCCAGATTGAATGGACGGTGATGAATTGATTTCACCAGCTGCTACAGGAGTACCCGAGTGGATAATAACAGGAGATGTTTGAGGAAAGAAGATTTGTTTGTTCCATGTTGGGGAATTGTGCTTTACTTACTTTACTTACCTTTCTTTTAACTGGACTTTCCTTCAGTAAAATAGTTCATGTTAGGGTATGGGGTCTCTACTGTTGACGTATTACGATATCACTCTTCAACTGTTTTCCCACAAAGATCGGCTGCTTTTAAAGTAGATTCTGTAGAATCTCAAATGTTCACGCAACTAAAGCGCCTACACGACAGCAGAGACAAGGATGAGAATTGAGACGAACTTTCATTCTGACGTCATGAGGATAAAGCCTCTCGTGAAGTGGATCAATGCAAAAGATGCTGGATTAAGAAGCTGGTGACAATATACAGTCCGAAACAGTGTCAGTGCTGTGAGCTGGTGCTCAACCAAAAGGAAGGTTTTTGTCACGTTACTAAATCTCACATCTTCTCCCAATAATTGTGTTTATCCTCTCTTATCAGTATTGCCACCACGATGAACTCACACTCAGAGAAGTCCAGGGCCGAAACATGCAAATATCCTCAAATACTGAGATCACCCTGAACATCTAAAAACTAAAAACCAAAAAACATAAACGGATTCAATCTTTCTGTATCTAAGCCCATTCAAAACGGGACTTTAACACTGCTGCGGGTCTATGACAAAAAAATGTCCTTGACTCCAAGTCAACCACATTAAGATTCTTAGAGAAGACATCACTCTGTACGAGTTTTCATGTCAGAATTTGCAACGCTCCTTTTAAAACATTCTCTACACAGTTCCTGCGGTAACCACTTTACTACAACACAATGGTTATTCATCAAGTTGGTAACATTGGATAGATGAAAATATAATAAAATAAATGAAAAAAGTTCTTGGAAACTAAGGCTGTCAGCTTGTCCATTAACGAAACAAAGTCTGAAGATTTCTTTTCTGGTACCTGGTAAAAAAAGAGAAGTTTCACTAAAGGATGATTAGTAAGAAGTGGGAGAAAATGTAAGTGGGCTGTATAAACAGCACTCATTGTGGTTGATGGGGGTTTTCTTTTCTTCTCAGATTCTTCTGCATTTTAAAGTCAACACGCTCTATACAACATTTTGTATGTCAGAGTTCTCCCAAAGAATTTTAAGAAACACTCCAAAGCTTTTGAGCGTCTGAATGTCTAAAAACTTGATTTCATGCCTCTAAAAGCTGCTTTCGGCAGCTTTAATAAAAGGTTCATTTTGGCTTCTTAACGATCCAACTCTTGCTGAAACCAATTACCTCTTTGGCACACCTATGAGACAATTATGATCGGGGCATTTTAGTTAGGATAATTAGTTGATCAGAGGCCTAATCGGTTATGCTGGGGTAACACTTTTCATAAATAAAGATGAGTAAACATGCACATATGCTAATACATATGTTAACTAAGAGGAGCAATCGCTAATTTCCCCTGTCAGCCTGTTTGGCTCTGTCAGCTCACAGCTGTAAATATGAACTGAAAGCTACAACCTTGTAAATAAAGGCTGAACCAAAAAGATAAGTGGAAGAAGACAAAAAGAAAAAGTTGGAAACCTTCTTTTGGAGATGAAAAGGTCTTTCATTCTTAGGATGATGGGTCGGGTGTAATGCATACAGAAACAGAGAGATAATTAGAAAATAAGGACTCGGCATGCTGTGTTCAGCAGTAGGTAAACATTGGTATCTTGGAAGGAGTAACTTAATCAGGATACTGCAGAATGGATGGAAAAATAATGGCCAAAATTAATGTTGAAGGCAGTAAATGCACACGCGTGAGACATCCAGAAGTCTTGTGGTTTGTTCCGATGCAACGTTGCAAACCTAAGCTGTGCTGCCGCATTCTTTGTGGAGAGAAGACGTTCTTCTGGAAATCCTTCCAAACAAGTCATACTTGTTCAGTCTTCTTCTAATTGTGCTGTCAAGAACTTTAACATTTAACATGCTAACCGAGGCCCGTAGAGTCTGAGAAGGAGCTCTTGGGTTTTTGCAGTTTCTCTGAGCATTGCTCCGTTTGACACTGGGGTGATTATGCCGTGAGATCCATTCCTGGGAAGACTGGCAACTGTTCTGAATGTTTTCCACTTGTGAATAATCTTTCTCGCTGTCAAATGATGGACTTCAAATTGTTTGGAAATGCCCTTCTAACCCTTACGAGACTGATGGGCACCAACAACTGCTTCTCTAAGATCATTGCTGATGTCTTCCTTCTTTGGCATTGTGTAAACACACAGCTGAACACTCCAGACCAGCAAAACTGCCCAAACTTCTGCTTTTATAGAGGTGGCCACACTTGCTGATAATCAATTCATCAAGTGCATCTGATTAGCAGCATCTGGCTGCTGCTTAGCCTCTTAATTTCTATGGAAGTACTAAGAATGAAGTGAATTTTTTTTGTCTCCTTCCGCATTTTGGCTTAGTTTTTGTTAAATGAATAACAACAACAGCATAATACATCATGTGTTATTATTCATCTGAGGCTGTATTTACATAATTTTAAGACTTGTCGGGAAGAAGATCATTTTTATTATGTTTTGATGCATAAATACTTAGAACTGAAAGATCTTTTTGTGGCTGACTGTAGCTTTAAAACCTCCTGAAAAACATAACCATTGTTTTCTTCTGTTTAGGCCATCTTTTCCAATTGTGTTTCAAGCTGAGGGGCTTGTTCGGTCCGAGGTGATGTGCATAAATTGTACCGTTGAGTGGCTCGCTGCTGCCGCTATTAACCATGCAGCAGAAAAGAACTGGCAGCAGTCGTGCAAGATCCTCGTCCCTTCACTGTAGTGTCTGCCAGGATGTTCTTTAAGCTAAGTCATCCTCTTTGTCTTGCTTTTTGTTTTCACTTGCAATTTAATGCGCAAGATTACTGATATTACAGGCATGAGAAAACAATTTCATTTGGAACAAAAGACAAGACCATTGATGCACAACAGCGAGAGAAGATAACAGACGGCTGAAAGTAAAATTTCATTTTCAGATTAGAGACAAGCTGTGCAAAGGCCTCTATAAAAAGCTGTCTCACCAGATGCCTTTTTGGGCAAATCCTTGATTTGATTAGCTTTTAAATGCTGTTTAAAAAGCCTCTACTGCACAGAACACAATTAGGTTTTTCAAATGGTGAACTAGTGATCCCCTCTACAGCTTGATATCCGCAGGCTTATCTCCTAGTTTATTACATTATAGTGGGAAAATATTACTGTAATTATACTGTAAATAGAAGCCATAATTGGAAAGGGGGCCACCCAGTGATGTGCAAGCTGAATTAGTCCTGCAAAACTGTAGTTGGTGAAGGTGAGCATTTTTTCTGCATCAGCAGAAAAATGATGGCACAACAAGTACAGTGGTAATGCAAGAGAGCCATTAAAGGGAATACACAACTAGATCCTCAAATGAACAAATGCACGAAGCAGATCTCAAGACAGACAACATTAAAGCGGAAAGTGTGGCTTCCAACTAAAGCTAACTCCATTAAGTTCACAACAAGAAGATCTGAAGCTATGGGGCAAACTCATGAGAGAAGAGGGATTTTAAATGCAATAAAAACTGCCAGAGTTGATATTTTTGAATATCCCTCAAAAACACATTCAAATGTCCTGTGAGTTACACAGGCTGGAACACACTTGTCAACCCGCAAGTGTGACAGCCAAAAGTTATGTTAGTCTCTGTTCAGCAATGGCCCCAGTGAGCTCCCATCCCCAGACAACGAAATAGATTATTTGTAATATTCTTCCAAAACTAAAAATAAAAAAAGATAACCAAGCCTGCCTGGCCCTATGTGGATAAGTAATTGCCACCTTGTTAAATGCCCTCCCTCAATGAGCCCCAAGGCTTTAGGGAAAATTTTCTGTGGACTGATTAGACATAAGCTAAATTTTTTGGAAGGTTTGCACCCTGTTGGAATAAAACTAACACAGCATTTCACAAAAAGAACATCATACAACACTCAAACATGGTGGCGGTAGTGCGATTGTCTGGGGCTGCTTTGATGCTTTAAGACCTGAACGACTTGCCATAATTGATGGAAATTAGAATTCTGCTCTCTACCAGAAAGTCCTGAAGGAGAATGTCTGGCTTTGTGACTTATAGCTCAAGCACACTTGGGTTATGCGGCAGGACAATGATCCGAAACGCACCAGGAAGGTTTTGGAGTGGCCAAACTTCCCTAGCAACTCGGCATTTTAACAAAACTATAAAAAGAGTTTTTGCACACTGCTATCAAATTAAAGCTGCATATAATGTCCCCAGTAGGTGAAGCCTTTCTTTCAATAAAAAGCTGCATGTTCTCAACTAGTTGCTCAGAAAAAACACCATATTTTTAGCCCGCATGACTCATCCTTAGTAGAATGCTCACTTGGTCTTATATGCTAAGGTGTTTATCGTATTTATTCTCATGACTGTAAAACAGGCTTTAAAAATGAATTCAAGTTCAGGAGCAAAACACAAAGATAAAATGGCACATATTTTAGCATTTGTTGGAGAGTTAAAACAAGGGTTTCACTGGACTGTGACAAAACTCACACTAAGAGAGACCCCATACTGATGGCATGTTTACTTCGCAACTCCTCAAGACATCATTTCTGCAGACTTCTGAGGCTCGGTTCACAACTGTTACAAAATCTGTCTTTTTTCCCCCCTTCGGAGAATGAGAAACCTGGAAGTGGGTGCTTTTTGATGGTTTGTCTGCAGACAGAAACCAAATTGGGAGGAATCAGAGAAGTTTCACTCTCCCTCACTACATCTGCAAATTAATGCTGCTCTTGTCATCTCTTCCTGCCATGGCTCCTTAAAAACAGATTAACTTCCACCACAGATTGTTACAGTAGAGCTAAATCAGAAAATAAAAACTCCAATATAAACTCAAATATTTCCTCCACCTTTTTATCTACATCTTGAAATCCTAACATTTTCTGTTGTTTTTTTCCACATAGCACACCATCTCCTGCTAACTGAGGGAAGTCAGTGTGATATATTCCTCACCAGGGATAACAAAGTTAGCTGTAAGTGCTTGTCTTCAGTCATGTCAACTTCCTCCCTATTGCCCCTTTCCTAACAGCCATCTCCACCTTTTTTTAAACTGTACTTACCAAAAAAAACCACATGCAAATACAATTGCCAGCGGGCAAACATCCCCTGTTAGGACTTGCGCTCACTGTTTTGTTTGTTTCAGCTGAAAAGGTTAGTGTTTGACATAATGTGTGGGGGTAAAACATGCTCCAGTTAAGGCTACCTTAATCTGTCTTTTCTTCTGGGAGGCTTAATGAATGTAAGAAGAGGAGGGGGTGCTACTGCTAGCCAGCCTGCTGGCTCCATCACATGTAATGATTCTTAACCCTTGTCAGAATTAAGGGTGCAAGACGCTGTCAGTCGGCTGGTAAGAGGTGAAGGCCCGGGTAATGAGAAAGTTGGCTGGTGGGGAAAAAAAATCCAAACAGCTCCTTATTCACACTGGCTCCTTCAGACCTACCTAGCATGTAAAGGAGAAAATGAATTGGATTCCCAGACACTGCATTGCTTCATAAAATGTAGTGGCAGGAAAAGCCCGGATGAAACTCAGAGGGGCGCAGTGCTTCTCCGAGTCTGAAGACAGGCATCCTCATTATGGTTGTTAAATGCCTTTAAGAAGCCATAATCAGGTCTCCTGTTTATCTTGTCTCAGAGGAAGTTTTCCAGACTGGGGGGGGGGGGGGGGGGGGGGGGACCGTT
>JAVDPK010001871.1:595021-617650 GCA_034780415.1 Cichlasoma orientale
GCTCTCTACGCACTGTTCTTGAGCTAATCTGAAGGCCACATGAAGTTTGGAGATCTGTAGCGATTGACTCTGCAGAAAGTTGGCAACCTCTGCAGACTATGGCCTCTTTTACGTGGCCTACCACTTTGTGGCTGAGTTGCTGTCATTCTCAATTGCTTCCACTTTTTTTATAAGATCACTAAGAGCTGACTTTGGAATATTTAGTAGTGAGGAAATTTTACAACTGGATTTTTGGACAGATTGCATCTTACCCCGGTACCATGCTGAAATTCACAGAGCGACCCATTCCTTCACAAATGTTTATAGAAGCGGTCTGCATGCCTAGGTGCTTACTTTGATACACCTGTGGCCATGGAAACGATTGAAACACGTGAATTCAATGATTTGGATGGGTGAGTGACTATTTTTGGCAGTATAGTGGAAATTATCTGTTATGTGTAGAAACAAAACTGGTTCATCCCTTGAGTCGTGTAATTTTTATGATTGAATGATCCATTGTTAAGCTCTTTAACTCTAAACAAAACAAACAAACAAAAAAAAATCATAACCTCTGAAACTGGTCAGGTATAAAGCGTGGACTGCAAATGAGTGAAAAAGCAGCCAGTACCCAAGGAAAACTTTAAAAGACCTTCAGAAAGCCAGAAAACTATTGCTCAAGACAACTTTAAAAAATTACAATAAAGTCTGTCTCATGGAAGTAAAAATAAAGAAATAAGGGGTAGATCAAGACTTTCCAGTTCAATTTCAATTCAGTTTTATTTATATAGTGCCAAATCACAGCAACAGTCACCTCAAGGCACTTTATATTGTCAAGTAAAGACCCTATAATACAATATAATATATACAAAACAATACAATATAATATAGAGACCAACAATTAGATGGCCCACTATGACCAAGCACTCGGTGACAGTGGGAAGCAGGAAACCTCCAGGAGAACCAGGCTCAGGGAGGGACAGCCATCTGCTGCAACCGTTTGGGGTGAGGGGAAAGAGACAGTACTGTACAAAATAATTTATCAGTAGGTATCAGGTCGATTCAGTGTGATTTGAATTGTGTGGGTGATGGATTAATTCGCTGATAATTTAAAAATTTACTTGACATTTTTTTAACCTTATGTTCAGAAACCTTTATTATTCAACATACTTAACATTCTCCAGCAATGAACCCTTCACAGTACAAAATTATTCAATCATAATGAAACCACAATAATTAAATAAAGTCGCTATAATTAATGTATGCACTGTTTATGCCACGGAAGAAGAACCAAGGAAACAAATTGAATTATATCTGAGAATAGCTAATTATCTCTGATCCACAATGCTTCTCATGAACTTGTTTGCCTCATGCAAGAAGGTGCTTAATACCAAAGTGGCATTTTAATAAAATTAGACTTATAAATAATTGTATTGTGTATCGTGTACACATGCACATATGAACAATGTGTTACTTAGAGATGGAGTGATAGGAGCAGTGACTTTTTGGTGCCACTTCTTGTGACTGAAATAATGTGTGTGGGAGTTGGCATCACATTTCAAAATTAGCGGCTTCTGAAATAGAAATAGAAATAATAATAAAAAAAAAATCTGTCAATACTGTCTTTACGTTTTAATCTTGATTTTGTATTGTTCATTACTTCTTTCTAATTTAACATCTTTCTAAAACAGATTATTTGCTTTTAGTGGTTAAATTTATCTCCTATTATTTTTTTCAAACATAAGTACAAACCACAAAAACTAGCTCCAAATTCAAGGGCGATAGGCTAATTATGTGTGGGAGGTTTATTCAGACTTTGTAAAGCAGTTTCATTAAAAATATGTTTTTCATTTGTAGCATGGAATCACCTTTTTGTAAACATAAAGGCTTTGGCCAAGGGTATAAGTTTGTCAGTTAATTTGTTTGCCAGAAACTTTATTATTGACTGTGTGGAAAGCAAGTAAAAAGTTTTTTTTTTTTTAAAGGTCACGGTACAATGTATCATTAAGTTTACCGATGATGCACTGCTTTCTCCTTTATCAGTATTATTGACAGAAAAATGTTGGAGAAAAGTGAGTCTGCAGGCACTGTGAATTACTCTACATGCAGTTAACTCTCCAATGTGTATAAGGGAACATGCCCTACACTAGAGAAAGAAAAAGCCACATTTAACATAAAATGATGTACATGGGGAAAACCTGCTCTATGTATCCTGGATATGAGCAAAACTGTTTATTCCAAATGGTTGACTCTGCATATGTATTTTGCTCCAGTTTTTCAGTTCTTTTCAGTTTTTATATGAATATAGTTCAACTGACCAATGGTGTTTGAGCAGGCTTCCACTGCATGTAAACAGCTTTTTGACTGGAATATGGAACAGAAAACCTTAAACTGGATATCTGTCATCTGGTCACTGCAACCCCGAAAAATTGCCCATTTCCCCTGGAAATGCTAAACCATGCTCATAAAACTAGCTCATGGTTTTAAAGATTATGAAGATTATAAGAGTTTAAGGTAGTAATTTTAATCTTTATATGAATTGTGCCATGTTTGTTGCAAGTCAGCCAGGTCTGGCTAATGAATTTACAAATTGAGGTCAGACTACATTGCTGACACAAGATAGCAAGAAGGCATTTTGATGCCAAAAGCAAATGCAAAGATCTCTGGAATGGATGGCGAGATCCAGAAAACATCCATATAGAAGTCACATGTTGTTACCAGCTGACAATGAGGAAAGTAAGTGCATCCGAAGGCGCTCCAGACAATTTGGCACTGAAACAGCCCTGAGAATTTTGTAGAACATGAGCCCAAGTCTGAGCCAGTGAGGGTGAAATGTGGAAAATGGAAAGATAAAAAAAATAAATAAAAACACGAGTGAAATACTCAGGCAGCTCTGGTGCTGCTCGGATGCTAAGCAGAAGAGGGGATGGATCCATGAATAGTGGGAGGAATACAAAATCAGCAGGTGGAGCCTGCAATCACATGCGCGCCTCTCATCGCTTTTAAAAGCTGCAACAGGGGGGCCTCTTTCTAACTTGGCCCTTCCCACTCCCACTATGTCACGCAGTGTAACTCTGTTTGTAGTCACAGCCACAGATGAATGAAGCACTCTTCATTAAGACGTCGGATAAAATCACAGTGGCAGGGTCTTCCTCCAGTGGAAACATATGGAGGAAAATATAACTTACTCCCTTCTTTAATGCAATGCTTCACAGTCAAATGACTGTACTGACTAGTTTCTAGATCAAAGAAAAGTATGTTTTATCCTTAACACAATATAATGTTCAAGTTGCTCATGCCTGTCTGCGAATAAATGCACAGGTAGGCGCACAAAACTTGCATTTGTACAGAGAGCGTTTCATGAGCACAGTGTTGCACGCTGTCAGTAAGTCAGTGTGTCTTGTGGTTAGAGGGCTTAATAACCTATTTCCAACTCCCATTAATTGGTTTAAGATGGCACTTATTGGCAGACCACAGAGTGGAAGTGTGTAGGAAGAGGGTGCAGGGGTTGGTTTGAGAACGGCCCGCTGAGGGGGCGCTGGGTCTCTTGGAGAGAGAGAGAAAAACATTCACCTTCACGAGGCTCCTCGTGTTCCAAATTATTATTAAAAACCACCCCAAGCATCAGTATCTATCACCCCAAATGTGCTCTCAGTGGAAGAGTTAACAGACAGTTGATGCATGTTGCTGTTCAGTGGCAGGAATATTACTGTTGCTGGTAGCACTGTGCAAACAGTTAATGTAAGATAATTAATATGTTTAAACTCAGAGGCTTTTCTTCTCTTTTATGTCTTGGAAGCCTACTGTAATAAACATAAAAATAAATCAATATCAGTTGTTATTTATCCAATTGGAGCAGGAAAATGTCCTCAGAGTCTTCATATCCCTTGGATATTAGTTTGCATTCATAAAAATGCACAAGATGATTCATTTTGTGGTGTTACTGATTATACAGATAATCTATCAGACCCATATGCCACAATTCCAAATATTTATAAGCGTGGCTACAACTGGCAAAACTGAAAACCTTTTGTACAGTACGCTTGGACATAACACCATGCTGTAGTTTAATTCATATATTTATTAATATATATTGAAAAAATATATTTTCAAAGATGTGATGGAGCTCTGGACTCCCCCAGAGGACAGCGTCATTGGTTCAGATCATTTTACTAATAAACTTTTTGAATTTCCATAGGAAATAGTTTTCTAATGTAAGGTTTAAAAAAAAAAAAACTGAAAAAAATTAGTCATAGATCCAGACTGATCCTGCCAATCGTTTTGCGAGATTTAAATAAATATCTTAATCATTGGTGCCATGTCAGCCTATAAAATTACACCCGGCTCCTCTCACAAATCAGCCTGCGGATGAAACGCGCACACCATCCCTGGTGCTGTGTGCCGACTACACGTGTTTAATCATCTGCAGAGAAAACATCCAACATTCTGCTGAAGATGTAGCGCACGTTTCAAACATCAGTCGCTACTATATCAAACTACACTAATGTTGACGATATTACAGGTAAAAATCTTCTTTGAACATGTCAAAAAAACAGTTTTAAGGCGTAGTTTTGATGATGTTTGATTAGTTCTATCAAAATGCATCAGGTTAAAAAAAACGTAACAGTCAAGAATGACTACATTTTTTGAGAAGCTTTATTTAATAACTTTCCATATGTTTTGGAAAATTTCCCCCACATCACCTAATTAGTATGCTTCTGATTCAGGGTAAACAGGTACGGGAATAAAAGCCAACAAATAGCCCGGTGCCCTTCATGCCAAAAACAGGAAGTGAAAGCTGTTTACTTAAATGAAGTAAAAATGTACACAGAAAATCACACAGATATCATATTGAGTCTACTCTGTGTTAACAAATTCAGTACCTGTGTACCATGATTCCTTATTATGTGACACAAAGAAGAGCTGTACGTCTCAGTTAATTCAGTGGCAGAGGCCCAATTAATTGAAAAAGCTAGTATATACGACTTTCTCTGCACTACTGAAGCAAGTAACGCATAAAGTAAATAGTAGTCTGCTGAATAATACATTATATTTTTATTGCAACTTGTAGGCTGTAAATAACAGGCACGACAGCTTGAAATGAAATCTAGTTTGCACTTGTTACAGTCCAAGCAACAAGAGCTACGAGATACAAGAGCTTAAACACAGCTCCGCCCGTGGACGACGCCAATGCTTCCACAGAACAGCAGCAGACAGTGCTGCCTTTGAGCTCAATTTTATTCACAGTTTTGACTGTCTAATCCCTGTATGTATACAGGAAACGTTTTAAACATAATTTAATGTTACAGAGACGTCATATTCAGTTTTCAGAGAGTAACACGGCCTCACTGCAAGTCACTCCCTGCCCTAAACTGCCTAATGTACTTTAACAAGTGTTCTAGTGTGACAAATATGAACGCACTGAGATCTGGGCAAAAACCTTCACAAAGTTTCAATAGAAAAAATGATTTCCAACTTGCTTCTATGGACAGTCAACGTAACGAGAGAAGTGAGGAAGTGATGTGAGACACTTTATGGTGGGAGAAAGTGGTAATAGGGAGAGGAAAATGCATCTGAGCTTAGTTAGACAACTTAATTAAAACAATGTTGATTACTTTGTCAAATGATGGCAATTTAAAGGCTGAAGGAGGGCTCGGAATGAGGGGAGATATAAGAGGCTTAGAACTCTGCTGATTTTCATTATTGTGTTAGTTCTCCATGAGAAAACAGCTAGCCACTAAAACTCTTTCCCTCAGCTAATTGGAGTTATTTTGAAAATACTGGTGCAGATTAAAAATCGGTATCTTGAGGCTTTTCTCTCCGGCCTCGGCTTCTGAATAGGAACCGAAACGGCCGAAATCCATATAAAATGATGACCAAGGACTGACCGTGAATAAAAGAAAGGACATTCATATTGTCTGTATTAAAGCCCGCATTTTGGCATTGCATCTATTTAACAAACATTCAGCTGGCTACAGAAAAACTTCACAAACTGAAAGTACGCTGGATCGTTTGCCTTGTGATTAAATTATAACAACCGCAAGAATAGCAATGTTTAAAATGAATACATTTCAAAATTAATTATCAGGCACGTGCGACTGTGTGATTCAAACTTTCAGTTTTACTTTTCTCAGTTCAGCACCACCTCATTGTGGATCGTCGGGCAGAAATCAAAAGCCCTCGGGCTCTGAAACATTTCATACTTACGTATGAATTATATTAGCGTTTCGGGAAAAAATCTAGATCAGTCTGTAATAAAAATCATATCAGCACTATAAAGGAACATCTGAATGGCTAGGTTAACCTTGGAGATCCATATAGAGCAGCTTCCCAGGGTGGAAGGACAAGTCTAATGCGAGAGTTCTCCCTCAATTTACTAAACGCCCCCCCCCCACCCCCCCCCACCTCCAAGCATTTTCAGAGCATGTCAAAGACCCTGAGAGGTTAATTATTTGGTGCATGATCTGTTTATTTATTTAACTCAGACCACGTTCCCGCCGCTCTTATCTATTCCTTCACAGCATGTCAGGAAGTGGGCTGAATCCTAATAAACGAGATTCCTTTACAGCTCTGAGCTTCGCTATTAAAAAGTAGTGCAGCGGGTTTGGGGAGTGAGATCTCAACCGAACACAGAGACATCAGCCACCCATCTACTGTCGTCACTGCGCGAGGCCGCGGACACCTCGTCTGAGATCGTTTTCTAGTCAGCGCCAGTTAGCTATTGGCACATACCTAAAATGATGTTTGTGAATGTACGCTGAGGAAACTCTTCACAGGCTAAAGATAGCTGCCGGGAATGACAGCAGTTCGCAAATCCTGTGTTTCCTTTCACTGCTAAAGACACTCGCTCGGTTTCACCCAAAGCCGGGAAAAAACCCCACTCTGAACTCAAGCAGCGATAACAGCGTTGGACCTCGTTCCAGTCGCATTCTTCCCAAGCCCTACATTGAATCATGACACTCATAGAGAACAAGACAATTCTGGTAGTTTTACAGTCCTAAGCAATATATCACTCCATCACCAGGGCTGTAAAAACATCACCATGTAGTGTGTGGGTGACACAATACTTAGTGGGTAAAATGCTACTGGGAAAAAATAAGAGAAATTCTATTGCAGGACCGCCAAATAGTCTGATGCACGGAAAGGAAAACACAAAACAAAACAAGCAGAACACAAAAATGATATGGCATTGTTATTCAATAATCATCCGCAACTTATGTTCAAGGCCAATTTTCATTATCCCACTATTAGACAATCAAGAAAGTTCAGGTATTTTTGTAACAATCGGGAGCTGCTGTACTTGATCAGAAGTCACTCTGAGTGCTCTTGGAGCCAACAACCTATCAGGCACAACATCCTTTGCTTTTTCATCTGCAGCTGGAGCTTTCATCCTTTCTGTTCATCTGCCACAGCAAAGTGTGGAAAACACAGACCAATATCAGTACACTCTGCCTCAGAACATTTCCAATCTTATGTAGCCCTCCAATCCACACTTCTGTTAACCTCCAAATGCCCTCCACCACGCCCTAAGCCGATGTTCATCCATGTGAGGAACTACTCACCGCTTTCCAAGCTGATGCATTATAAATCAATTAGGTTCTGCTATGGAACCAATCTCTCTAATATTTTCCCTCCAACATCCACCAAAATCATAATGAGGGTTGAGCTCATTCATCTGGATGGTGTAGAGTGGCACCAATGCTAACAATATCACAGATCTCCCGTCAGGGTGACAGGCTGCTCATATATAAAAACGTATTAACATACAGGGCTGCAAATAATATGTCTCAATTTTTCATGATCTGTATTCATAGATTAAGAGAGATGTGTGACTATGCATCTGCTTACAGGGAAATTAAAGTTACAAGCTAAAGGCTAGGTGGCATAGCCTCATTCACAAATAGTAGAAATTCTCACCTCATGCACAACGTACGTGTGCATGCACCACCAGAGTCATAAAACAAGTGCATAAGGCAATAACTTTTCTTACCACCATGCACGTCATTCTAAATTAATATTGGAATCAGCATGCTGCCCTGCTCTTTCTGCGTGCAGTAATGTTTACCTCCAAGTGTGTCATGGAGAAGGCATTAGAAAGAAAAAAAAAGAAGGACTTTGGGAAAGAAGAAATTTGGACACTAGTATAGAAACAGCACATTTTCAGAGTTTGCTTGGAAGTTGGTTGAATTAAAAAATGGGTGAGTGTGTCCAACCTTTTGACTGGTACTGTATGTATTAATTCATGTTAATGAAATGAATAATTTCTACTTTTAAAAGGTGAAAAAGTCCACATTTGAAGGGTGGAGCCATTCACCAAAATCTGAGTGACACAAATCAAAGATTTTCACATATCACTCATATTATGTTGAGGATATTAAAAAAAAGATTACTTGGTTAGGCTGAGCATTAAAAATAACTTGGCTAAGGATACGGTGACACATCCCCAATATGTCTCAACAATATGAGTGCTGCACACATGAAAACGACTTCTTATTAAAATGCATCACTTACAAAGTTTAAAAAACAAAAAACGCAGCAATTCAGTGCATGAACGTAAACATAAGTTGCTTTTTGGAGTCTACTTCACATTCTGCTGTGAAACTGGGCTTGGTGCAGGATCAGTATCTCCATGTCTCTAAAAGCAAAAAAAAAAAAAAAAAAAAAAAAAAAAAAAGAGCTTTGATGCTTCACTTTGAAAACAATAAAAAGTCCTAATAATGGTTTAAATAATGGCTAAGGAACCTGCTGTATAATCCCTTCTGTAAGCTGTTCTCACGATGGAGCTGATTTGCACACCACAAAAACTGACAGCACCACTTTTACAGGAGACCAGGATGTCTACCTTGGCAATTTATTTAGCTGAAGAAAAAAAAAAAACACACTTCCATTTTCCATTACCGCTTTCAAACAATTTTTGAAGCAAATAAGCTGGAAAGTCCACAGAGACTTCGATAGTTAAAGCACTGCCAAGTTGAACTTGACACCTTTAATGGGACACACAAACCGCAGCAATATGTATTGTATTTGATCCACAAAGTGCTTCAGTGTTAAGAGAGTTATAGTTAACGCCATCATTTATAAAGACAAGCATTGGGGAGCCATTAGGCTTGTCTTGTATTTGACTTTGTGAGTAGCGGGACATTTAACAACGCATGGGAGCCTGAGCAGGTGCCAGAGTTATTATTCCAGTGCCCTTTTAACCACAAGCCACATTTCTCATGTTAACACACTCACACACACACACTTACAGAAAGGCGACAGACCAACCCACCCGCATTCGTTCGATGTGATAAGATATTCTGCATGACAGCTGTGGGTACAGAGAGGAAAAGGATACGTCTAGGGATTGGCTAAATCCAGTCTGCTATAGGCACAGAACACATAATAAATCCTATTGGCTTTAAAAAGCATCTTGCTCTCCTTCATCTCCAACAACCTTCTCGGAGCGAGTAACAGCAAAAGTATTCAAAAACCTCTAGCCTGCAGCTACTTCAACTCCAATTTTGTCTCAGAACTTATACCACAAACTAAAGGCACTTTGGTCAAAATATTGTCTCCAGAGGTTAAGTTAAAACACTGCTTGTTGCAGCAGGGTAACACTTTATGTTACCTCACAAGGTCTTTAAAGACAAAATCCTCCCTCTGGTATATTTACACAGTTGGGAAAAAAAAACGTGTAATATTCAGTGTATTGTTATTCCACCAACCTGCTCTACCGAATCTGTAGAGTTCACTTGATAGCAGATGTTTTGTCACCCAGTAATGTTCTCCATTTCCAGGGAATATATAGCTTCCCCAAACATTCAAGTTTCCAGCAGTCCTGTATTATTAAGTATTGTGCAAATTTTGCATTGCTTGAAAACCCCATTAACAACCAGGATTTTAACCAAGAGAATGCAAACTACCCAAAATACATATGTAATGGTGCAGTTTTGCTCATAGAGCTATTGCAGGAACTGAGTTTGTTCTTAAGGGTAAATATATATACATATTTTTGTTTAGCCTAACTGAGTCTGGATTTGCATTAAGTTGCAAGACGACCCAAGGGTGGAGGAAAATATACCGTCATGTACATTAGCGCTGGGCAATATGGACCAAAAATCGTACCTTTTTATAAATTTTATATATATAAGCTGTCTGGCCATGTGCCATATATGTATTTTCAACAGGAGGTGAAAATGTACTTTTATTAAAACTAATCAAATAACATTAAAAAAATCTTAAAAGTAGCTGTTTTTGTTTTCAAGTTACTGCTTTTTTTTTTTTTCCTTTCAGGAAACTTACATATTCCATCCATCCATTTTCTTCCACTGTGAGAGTCGGGGTACAGCCTCTACAGGTGATGCAGGACTACATTTCATCGTGATATTTAAATCAGTAGATGTTTCACTGGGTAAATGTTATTACTCAGTTGGGGATAGTTCAGGTTCTTTGAAAAGGGTTTGAACGAGGTTTTGATCCTCCATGTGGTACCTGCAGTGGATGGCAGTAGTTATGCCCTCAAGCAGAGGTAAAAATCACAGTTTATGTCAAAGGAGTCTGACAGCTTTGAAAAGTGATTTCTTTCTTAGTGTGTTATTACTACAAATTAATGAACTTCATTGACTATTGTCACACGTGCAATTTTAACACAAGTTAACATACGTCTCTATCAAACAATAGAAATTTAAACAATGCTCTCTAATTCTATATCGCTTTGAAAATACATATATCCATATATCAGATATAATTTCTCCAGTAAGTCCTAGTCTCCCCCAGGGCTTCCTCCGGTGGGACATGCTCAGAACATGTCACCAAGTAAGCACCGAGGAGGCATCCTGATCAGAGGCCCGTGCTGCCTCAAGTGGCTCCATTCATTGTGGAGGTATAACACCCTACTATGAGTCCCTTCCAAATAACCAAGCTTCTCATCCCATCTCTAAGGTTGGCACTAGCCACCCTTCAGAGGAAGCTCATTTTCACTACTTGTATGCACAATCCTTTCAGCCACCACCCAAAGCTTGTGATCATAGATGAGGATAAAAACATAGATCAACCAGTAAATCTCTCTACATGAATTTAATATAGACACTTTTATGATCAGCTCTCTCTTCACCACAACAACATCTGCATCACTGCTGATGCTGCACCAATCATCTATCAGTCTCTCGCTCTGCTCTCACCTCACTCAGGAACAACATCCCAAGATACTTAAATTCCTCCACATGGGCCAGCAACTTGGCCCTGACCCAAAGAGGGCGCTCCTTCCTTTTCTGAATGAGAACCACGGCCTCACATGTGGAGGTGCCAATTCTCATACCAGCCACTTCACACTCTTAGGTCCAACACCCATTTAGAAAGAGTCCAACGTATTGCCCGCAATGCAGACCACGCTCTGACAATGGTTGTACGGGGACTGGATAGGCTGCAGCAACAGGCCCAATACCCTCTACTCCCAAAGCACCTTCTACAGGACACCCCAAGGGACACGGCTGAAGTCCTAAGATATACCATCTGAAATGACTGATGTAAATGTTCCTGAAGTTATATACATGTACGACAGTGTTATTACACATATGTGTTATCACACTGTAACAGTATAGAGGATGGGCAGTGTTAGCATAAACACACACAAATTTTGACTGAGATTCCGCAATTCGAGTTTCAAAGGGTTTCCCTGTTTGTTTTAGTTTAAGCCACTAAAAAAGCTTAGTTTACCAGATCATTGTGAGCCATTAGCTGTTTACAAATATTCTATATGCAGGTCTTTTTCTGAGGGAGGACAGTCTTGCAGTACTAATGCCCAATGGATAAAAGTACGGAGCGTTCTATTCCTCCACAGATAGGGTCTCAGCTATTTTTCTCTATAATTTTTGGACTATGTCACTCTCCCTTTTTCTTTTGGTTCAGCTGCATTGTAAAAAAAATAACACCCACTAGATTCTTTAAATAGTTCGAAGGATATTTGCAGACAAAGAGAGTTTGGCTTCGCCACGAGTTTGCTGTCAACGATTAACTGTAAATTGCAAAGATATATAAAAGAAATCAATAAAACATCTATAAAAGCACAAATGATGTTCCGAGATAAGAGCACACCCAGACAAACAGAGAAGCGGAGAAGAAAAGAGAGGTGAGCGAGATACTAATATCCTGTGGACACTGCCTCACTGGATACATTGTGTGCAGGCTCTAAACATTTCAGTGCATCTGCAGAGCAAAATTATGGGCTAATTAGTTTGTGATAGCAAAAATAGGCTAAATTGCATACTCTTTGCTTCTCTCCCTTTTTAGATGATGATCATCACAAAAACGTTTTCACCCTTTGCCATGTGCACATTTGCCAAGCGCAGCGCCAAAAATGATTTGAGGAAGTACAGTCTGAAAATACGTGCCACTCTCCACGTGTCCAATTCATCATGCCGACACTACAACATCTATACTCAATTCATGTAGAGAGATTGGCGAAGTTGCGGGATGAAGGGAAGACGCTGCAGATTTGTTTGCCCCTCTTTCAAGGGCATTCAGAACAAGCATAAACACTTTAGATGAAAGACCTCCAAATTAGATCCTCTGGTGAAAGCCTGGTCACTTTGCACTTCCCGGGGAAAAATTACAAACTCTGTGACTTCCTTCATAATGGCGGACCAAATCGATTTACAACTCACAAAGGGACAATGAGTGAGGGGGCACGAAACAAGGGAAAGAAGACTCATTGACTCATGCTTAACAAAGCAGGGTTTTTTTTTTTTTTTTTTGTAGAGAGGCAAAAAATACAAACCAGTGGAACAGGCTGCATTTGACGTTGGTGGTAAATGTAGCATGTTAGTGTATACACTGCTATTAAGACTCTATTCTGTTGGAAGAGTTTTTTTTAACCCCTTTCTGACCTGTAATTGTTGAATATCAGCACATGTTAAAAAAATAACTGGACTTTTTGATTCACTTAGACAACAAAACCAAACATCTATTATTAATCGTCCGCATCCCCCTTTTTTGCAAACCCTGCAATGTCTGTGTTTTGCCGTTTTCTTCAACAGAATTCCAGCTGCACTACAAACGTCTTTCTGCCACGTGTTCTTGGTTCGATATCCGCTGAGTAAGAAAAATACAGTGCCCCATCAAAGTCTGAAATGGCCTAGAAATGCAAGACTTTTTTTTTTTTTTTAACAGCGCTGTGTGTTGTTTCAGTGTGTTTGAACCATGCAGCTGTCTCTATAAGTCTCTGCCAATATAAAGACAGGATTCCATTAGGGAATCGATTGAATTTCTCTTGGGACAAAGTGATCCTCAAATTCTATTTAAATCTGTGACAGCTTCATAACAAAATCTGATGTGCACAGGCTCCCTGGAGAGATGCACTGTAGCTCTTCATCTGTCTTTACGAGCGCCCTTATTGGTTAAGTATTACCTATGAGCAGGGGTAGGGGTGGGGGGGGGGGGCTTTATCTAAACGGCAGTCACTTTTCTTGATAGGCTTGTTTGATTGATGAAAATAATTTAACCAGAGAGATAAGAGCCAATACATAAAACTAGCAGGGGGCCGTAGCAGGGATCGAGGCACAGGCACAATTGTTTTTTAATCTGGTGGTGATGAGCGAGGTCACCAGCAATGATTAAAGTTTACGGGGGCCATCATAGACGTGCAGGTGCTTGGGTTTTTCTGTTTGCACCTTGATGAGATGAAGGGCTGGGAGCATGCAGAATGGAGTGCCATGCTGCACCTTAATCCATGATTTACTGCCTTTGGCATTCATTGATTGAAAAGAGCAGCACATGGTGGCTGATCTGCCTAACAAGGACTGGGTAAAGGGGAGATTAAAGAGTGTGTGTATGTGTGTGAAGTCTGTGAAGTGAGCCGCCACCTGCACACCCAAGTCATCTAAGTCACTGAAGTTGTGGAGCAGACAGCATGCTGATAGGAAGAATGAGGGGAAAAAAGCCAGAGCTGAGAAAAGAGACTGGGTAAACATGCCAATGGTTTGTGCTATGCAGAATGTTCCCTACTGAGCTCCTGTTTACACATATAATGACTGCGATACGGACATGCACATTTCCAAAGAGGCTCGCCCACATACAAAGAAAGCGCGCACAAAGACACACACACATCCAATTAAGCAGGCAAGCTTGAGATAGGCATGCTCTAAAAGCTCACAATCAGAGAAGACTGACTTAATTAAGACTCCTACATACGTACTGTATCTCTGATGGCATTTCATCTCATGGAAGAGCCCTCTGGCTGCACTGAGCATCTGAGCTCACCAGGGACTTTGAAACAACTTGCAACACCAACACATCAACTCTGCATTCCTCGATGGAGCCGCGATGAGCTGCAGCGCCAGAGATCGGTTTTCCGACTTGCCACACAAAGTGCTAAATGCTTTTAAAAAATTTCTACGTTCCATAAAAAGGAAAAAAAAAAAAGCAAAAGAGAGAAAGAAAGGAATACTGTATGATGCCCCATGTGGGTGATTCCCAACACCACCGCAGGCTACGCTGCCACAAAGAGAGAGCAGCGGAGATGCGCGCCGACCCAGTTGCTAATTGGTATCTTCAAACTGATTCTCCAGCCTGGGATCACAAAATCTGTGGCCTGGGCCAAGTCTTTACGCTGCATTTCCTAATTTCATGAAAGCGAACAGAAACTAAATTCAACTCAACAATATGCTTCTAAATGAACACACAGCCTGGTCTCCGACATAAATGACAGCCATGATGGTGGCAGCAAGTTATCCGGCAGAAGTGTCCCTCTGCAGCTGCACACTGTTCAAAATAAGAGCACAAACTAAGGCCTGAATGGAATTATATAACTTCAAATAAAACTGAACTCTGCAGAAAAAAAAGGAGCTCAACTATTGATAGCAGAAATGCAGAAGGCAAAGCTGCACTCCCTTTGTTTTTGTTTTGCGGGAACTTTATTATTACAGGAACTGTAATCATAACACTAGTAATATGAATACCTCTGAAAATGCATGTCTTTGGTCTACAGCAAAGTTATCTGAAGAGGGTGAGCGCTGTGTCACTTCTGTGAGCTTTAATATCCTCAGATAAACTACAAAGGACTGGAGTAATTGACTTCATTAAAGAAACAAAACTAGACCTTAAAATAAATGAAAAACTTGAAAAATCATATGAGGCCCGGAGAATTAAGCGTGATTCCTGATATTTGCCAGTGTGCAAAATGCATTGGTGTCATACAGGAAAAACGGAGGGGAGAAAGTATCTTTGATGTACATTTCATACAGTAAAGAAAGGAAAAATTCAAGTAAAACACAAGCTGATTAACACATAATTATTATTTTTTTTTGACATTTCCCGGAGAAGCTCTGCACCACTCAGCTCAAGAAAAATCTATATTCTGGGCCTTGGTTCACCCACTGTCTAGTATTTCTTGCAGCTTCTTGATGCCTCTTGCATATGTCTTTTAGACAGGTGTCCAGTATCAACAAAATGCAGCTAAGAAGCTATAAAAATGGGTAACAATAAAATATTGTTACACTGTATTACATGCCCATGTTACAGTATTGCATGGCAAATTATATACTTAATCATACTGAGAAATGTAAAAAAACAACAATGGTAGGTGGTGTTTATATAAATAAATATAAAAGATAAATATGGGACTGACTGTATGTTTATGTACATGTACATGTAGCCAACCTTTACATGGAGGAAGTGGAAAGTAAAGCTCCTTCTGAGGGATGGCACCTAGCCACTGGTACAGATATGTGGATGACACCTGTGTCAAAATCAAAACCCAAAAACTGGTTCATCTCACGGACAAAAGTCCCAAACATAAGCTAAGGAACACAGTGTAGTGTAGTGTGCAGTGCACTGAGGAGTGCTCGAACCTCTACATTGGAGACACCAAACAGCCACTCCACAAACGTATAGCACAACATAGGAGAGCCACCTTGACGGGACAAGACTCAGATGTACTTTTGCAGCTAAAGGATAAAGGACGCTCTTTGGAGGATGCCAGTGTTCACATTTTGGACCAGGAAGACAGATAGTTTAAAAGAGCGGTAAAAGAGGCCATCTATGTCTATTGTGAATGACCATCATTGAACAGAGGTGGTGGCTTACGACACCAGCTGTCAGCCACCTACAATGCAGTCTTGACATCCCTTTGGAGGTGTGTCAACCCCCACTCACACCTTACTTTAGCTGACCTCAATAGGCCACGTGATAGGGCGGGGCAAGGTCTCACAGTGGTTTCACCCGAAACCCCCTGAAGTAATATCCCACGCCTTTTTTCACATCTTGGCTCATGTGATGCTGCACATGATTAACAGTGGGTCAACCTCCAAAGGGAAAAAAAAACCCACTAGGGTTTAAATACCTGGGACTCTCCATCTTTTTGGTTTTAGAACTGAAGAAGCCTCTTGGATATGGGGTGAAACCCAAAAAATTAAGACGTCCAGCTGCCTTTTGTTTATTTCAAGCTCTTGAAATAATGGTAGTTTTGTCAGCTGGACTGAAATTCCACTGCCTTCAGCACATTCATACAGTTATCTAGTCAACATTAAACTATTGATATAACCTCCAACAGTGAACTTGTTATAACTTAATGTGTCATGTAATATGATGGTGATACTATAAACATCACAATTTAGAGATATCAAATATTTGTACATTCAATATGTGCTAAATTGAATATTATTGTCATGAAATTAAAATTATACAATACTTTAATAAGGTGTTATGGGCACATAAGCATTGAGCAATGTGATAACATCATAATATCTAATATAGATAAGAACCTTCAGGGCCCTCAGGTGTACCTGTGTGCCAAGTTTGATTGCTCAACTCCTGATTCCTGCCTTACTCTTCCTACAACAGCCACCTGCTGAGAGACACCTGTGCTGAGTCTGCCCCTTGAGCCAGCCAGGGGCAGAACTTTTGGCAGAACCTTTGGAGCATGACTATAATGTGCATGTATGTTACTGAGAGCCAAAAATGGCGGCTACATGAATGTCAGTACCATAGAGTAAAAGGTTAAAACATTTTTAATCATTATATTACAATATGTAAGTTGCCATGCTCTTTCTGTTGGTCAATCCACTACTTTGGTCTGTGAAAAATCTTGACAAGCACCGACTACACTGCCATAATCTTGCACATGTTTGCCACAGGATGATGTGTAATGACTTTGATAATCCTTGACTTTTCATCTCCAAGCCTTTAGCACACACAGGCTCACAGAGCAACTAGCATGCCTTGTAGCCTTAATTCACATTCGTGTCCTTTGATATGTTAAACTCATTTCAGTCATGTGGATTCAGTTCCTAACTTTTGATTTTGAAAGAAAAATGTTTTGTATTTACCTTCAGTCATTTTTTTTTATCTGATAATTGCTCGAAGAGTGCATAGTGTACAATGAACATAACATATGTGGTGTATGCTAATGTAAAGTAATGCCTTTACTGACACAATTTAACCAATCAAATGTATTTTGGTTAAAAGAAACAAAACGCTCCATATAAATTCTTCACTATTAGGTGAACACTGTGTGCTCTGTGGGAAAGCCAGTGAGTGCTTTGCTGGTTTTAGTGAAGAAATGTATAGAAAGGTCAGAAACTGGCAGTAAACTTCTGAACCTCTCAGATTTGGTGAAGAGGAAGATAAGTGGATATCTTGACATTTCTGTATTTTTCCATCGCCTCTGTGTCTGAAACCAGCATGCAATTGCACAAGAATTCCCACAGAAATGCTACAGATACTGGCTTGCAATAAACAGCGCTGTCAGTCCATTATCTGTTTTCTGGATCTAAGGCAAGTTATTTTAGCTAACCTCAAAGAGCAGACAGCTGGATAAACAAAAGGATTTAAGCAACACATTAAATCCATGACAATTCAATTTGCCGTAGTTTTAATAATCTATAGTCTCGGGCTGTTAATCCAATTGTCCGTTTGTTAGAGGCTAGTTTTTTATCCGTTTAGACAGTGATAGAAGCAGGCAGAGAGCAGATCATTTACCACTCTTAACCGGAGCTCGAGTAACATCTGTTTCTAGGATTGAAATAGATTGGGTTCCATTTACATCTTACAATATATGCAACCGAGTCCAGGCCTCTCTGGAAGGATTTCAGATCAACATGTTTAAAATTAAATCTTTAACGGCTGAGAGGAAACGTAAACGGTCGTTTACGCATGCAAACTGCCTTTAGAGCTCAGATCATCAAAGCCTCAAGTCCATCATCTATTTGGCTAACGTGAGCTGACAACTACCAATGTGGCACATGAAATTTGATCAGTATTCCTCAGTCTTTAAATCATGAATCCAAAAGCTGTGCAACTGGTGAAACAATAAAACTTAAAAAAAAAGTGTGTAAGATTAGATTTTTAAAGCTGCATCTTAAAACGCTCTGCCACACGAGAACATGTCAAATCAGACAATCCCTTTCACCTTCAGTGACAGTGCGTGGGGGGGGGGGGGTGATTTGGATCCTGTTCATTCCAACTCTTCTTCAAGCCACTAAACACCGTTGTTACTATTTCAGAGTTTAAAACACCTGTTACTAAATAAAAGAAAAATGAATCGGACTCAGAAGACTCGAAAAGAATCATAGAAATATTCTTATTTTAGTGTCAAACGCTTGTTTAATTGTTGACATAAGACCTGCCTACATAGGCAAGTTGCACAGCTTCTTCTTTCAACTTGTGTAACTATAGCTATGCACCAGAGCTGCTGTCTGACATTCTGCAGTTATGAACGGCGCCTCTGAAGAAATGTTACTTGCACAGTTTGTTAGTTTGCAAGTAATGGTGCAGCTGCTAGGCTGAGAGAAAGCAGCCACACTCCTCACAAGTTAGAACATATGATCCAAGATGCTGTTGCATGTTACAGAACCCAGTTATTTTCACTATGCTGTGGTGGGGTGTGGTTCGGGGCAGGGCTGCAGGGGATGCTGTCTTCTGGCTCAAAGTCCTGTTATTTAAAACACTATCAATCCTCTAATCTCCTTACCTGGACCTCCATGGGATTCTATGCTTTCTAATTTAAGAAAATACACTATATTGCCAAAAGTATTCGCTCACCCATCCAAATCACTGAATTCAGGTGTTCCAGACACTTCCACGGCCACAGGTGTATCAAACCAAGCACCTAGGCACGCAGACTGCTTCTACAAACATTTGTGAAAGAATGGGTCGCTCTCAGGAGCTCAGTGAAATCCAGCGTGGTACCGTGATAGGATGCCACCTGTGCTACAAGTCCAGTCACTACTAAATACTCCAAAGTCAAGTTTTAGTGGTATTATAACAAAGTGGAAGTGACTGGAAACAACAGCAACTCAGCCGCAAAGTGGTAGGCCATGTAAAATGACAGAGCGAGGTCAGTGAATGCTGAGGCGCATAGTACCAACTTACATCACTCAGTGCAATGCAAAGCGTTGGATGCAGTGGTGTAAAGCACGCCAACACTGGACTCTAGAGCAGTGGAGACGCGTTCTCTGGAGAGACCAATCGCTCCCAACTTTGTGGGAACAGTTTGAGGATGGCCCCTTCCTGTTCCAACATGGCTGCACACCAGTGCACAAAGCAGCCCCATAAGTCCTGACCTCAACCCAAAAGAACATCTTTGGGATGAATTGGCACGAAGACTGTGAGCCAAACCTTCTCATCCAACATCGGTGTCTGACCTCATAAAAACACTTCTGGTAGAAAAAAAAAAAATTCCCATTAACGCACTCCTAAACCTTGTGGAAAGCCTTCCCAGAAGAGCTGAAGCTGTTATAGCTGCAACGCTCCTATTAAACCCTGTGGATTAAGAATGGGATTTCACTCAAATTCATGTGCATGTGAAGGCAGATGAACTTTTGGAAATATAGTGTATTTTTCTAAAGCAATACTTTGTATGTCAAACAATGACATGGCACCCAGCGTGTTGAAATATGTTACCAAAAGGTCCTAATCAATGTATGTGATAGGCAGGGAGTCATAAAGTGTTTTTCACATCTATTTAAGATACAAAATAGAGAAGAAATATATAGAGAAGTCAAGCTGAGCTGCAGAGCTACCACATTACATTGTTAAATGTCAGGGAAGAGGAGACTTGATGCTTTAGCACAGGATGAGGGATGAAACAATAGCATTAAGTGAATCTAGTTTAAAGCCTGGCAGATGTGTCACTGTCATTTTTCTTGGTATTTTCGGAACTGGCTCTAAGCTAATGCATTTGTAGTCAAAATTACTGAAATGAGGAGTTTTGTTTACTCCCCTATCCTGTTGGTTCATATCCATATCATCTTTTTTTTTTTTTTAAATCTTTTAAAATACTAGCGTTCCTTTGAATAATACAATTAATGAGCAAAATGAGGTGAAAAATAATATCTGCTAAATGCTTGCAAAATTCAGTTGTCAGTGGCAGAGTCTGCTATTAGAAGTGTCAAGCCATAGTGGCTTTACACATCCAACCTCATATCTTAAATGCACATACCACTCTGAAAATGACACATTACTAGTGGTTGTTATGAAAGATGTGCTTTGTTTCTATCAAATGCAAAGTGGGAGGCTTGAAATGGAAAGATGTTCTTTTTGCAGCAGAATGATGCAGTGCACTTAGGATAATTATGTTCCACTGAATTTCTACCCCATCGATACATCAAATGTGACCATGCGTACAGTACCTCTATACAGACTCATGCAGGCAAGCATGGGCAAGATATATGATGCTTGAGGTAGCAAACATGAAAACATAAATATCACTTGTTTTTAGTCCTTTTTTAAAAATATTTTTATGGGATGAGGTTTTTGATGTTCTTTATTACACTGCTGTCCAAAAACAAGTGAGTAAATGTACCATTACTGCAGTTTAGCTGTGGTCATGTTGGTACAGTCTATTCTGATTACATGAAATTGAAAATACAATTACTCCTACTTGAATAACATCTGTTAAAAAGTACAGTGCAAGCTGCTTTTAAAAATTCTTAGCATTTTTAAAAAATAATATTAACTTCCGGGCAATTTCCAGCTCCATATTTTTAATCCTACTAGCGTAGCTTTCTATATAAGTAACGTGTCACTTTTGCAGCCCCTCAATTCATTTTCTATTTGGAACAAGCTGTTTTAGCTCCTCTCCCTTTTCAGCCACCCTCCCTTTAATCCAACTTTGGATTCACTGACAATAACAAAAATATACACAGTGCAGAGTCACGCAGGACTTATTTGTGTATTTGACCGTATTATAAAATAAATAGTTACACAAACTGTTCAATTACAGTCAAATCAGGGATCATGAAAAAAGCCACTTGCAAAGTGGCACATTTATTTACATCTTGGTAACATGTCAACCCTGGAGATTAGAAATTCTGGCAGTGCAGAACGTCAAAACATGTCAGATTCTAGACTCCGTTAATTGAGTTAAACATAATGAATGTGTCAGTGCTGTTTGCCATAATTTGCCTCCTTTAGTGTTCATGCCAGTTTAGAACAGAAGAGAAGATAACAAGAACCATCAGTCTAGACTGCCATTTATATCATGCTTGGCTTTCAAAACATGCGTTAACTACAGGATGTGGAAATTTGAAAGCTACTTCTTCAGTTAAAGGCAATACCACAAAGATCCACATTTTGTTGCACTGAGATTTAAACGATATGCTATTTCAATTGTCCAAACAATTCAATTCAGTTCAATTCAATTTTATTTATAGAGCATCAAATCACAATAACAGCCCCCTCAAGGCGCTTTAAATTGTAAGGCAAAGACCCTACAATAATACAGAGAAAACCCAAACAATCAGACGACCCCCTATGAGCCCTATAAGCGCCTTGAGGCGACTGTTCGCTGTGATTTGGCGCTACAAAAAATAAAATTGAAGTGAATTGAATTGAGCAAGCACTTGGCAACAATGGGAAGGAAAAATTCCCTTTTAACAGGAAGAAACCTCTGGCACAACCAGGCTCAGGGAAGAGCAGCCATCTACTGTGACTAGTTGGGGCTGAGGGTTAAAGAAGACACCAGAGCCAGGACACAAGACGGAAGAGAGTCAGAGTTTAATAATAACTAATTATTAAATGCAAAGTGGTGTATAAACAGTGAGTGAAAAGAGGTGAGTGAAGAAGAAATGCTTAGCGCATCATAGGAAGCCCAGCTGCAGCCTGGGCCTATTGCAGCGTAACTAAGGGAGGGTTCTGGGTCACCTGACCCAGCCCTAACTTTGGAGACCCCAGGAAGAATAGCTGCTTCATTGCTGCAGCTAATGGGGATCTTAATAAACTAAACTTTATCAAAAAGGGAAGTTTTAAGCCTAATTTTAATGGTTCTATGATTTGTAGCGTTGAGTACAATAACTTCAGTTTTATCTGAATTTAGAAGCAGGAAATTAGAGGTCATCCAGTTTAACTAAGAGGTGTGTGTTATCTGGCTTCATGGATAGATAAAGTTGGATATCATCTACATAGCAATAAAAAAATATGTTGTGCTTTCTAAACATAAGGGAAGCATATATAATGTAAATAGAACTGGTTCCAGCACAGAACCCTGTGCAACTCCATAATTAACATTACTGTGTGAAGAAGACTCCCTATTTACAGTACATGAACAAATTGGAGTCTATTAGACAGACATGATTCAAACCACTGCAGCGCAGTACCTTTAATACCTATGGCATGCTCTAATCTCTGTAATAAAATGTTAATGTCAACAGTATTAAAGCTGCACTGAGGTGCAACAGG
>JAVDPK010001871.1:617750-628909 GCA_034780415.1 Cichlasoma orientale
GACTGAAACTCTTCAAATAAACCGTTCCTCTGCAGATGATCAGTTAGCTGTTTTACTCTTTCAAGGATTTTGGAGAGAAAAGGAAGGTTGGAGATTGGCCTATTATTAGCTAAGACAGCTGGGTCAAGTGATGGCTTTTTAAGTAGCGGTTTAATTACAGCCACCTTGAAGGCCTGTGGTATGTAACCCATTAATAGAGACAGATTGATCATATTTAAGATTGAAATATTAATTAATTGTAGGACTTCTTTAAGCAGTCTTGTAGGAATGGGGTCTAATAGATATGTTGATGGTTTGGAGAAATTAATTATTCAGAAAGATCAAAATAAATCAGAGTCTAAATAAATCAGTACTTTTGAAAGTTGCTGTTCATGATACATCTGTGGCATAGTAAAGAAATTATTTTTCTCTAATTGTTAAAATTTCATTTGTGAAGAAATTCATGAAGTCATTACAAGTTAAAGTTAAAAGAATACTCGGCTCAACGGAGCTCTGACTCTTTGTCAGCCTGGCTACAGTGCAGAAAAGAAACCTGGGGTTGTTCTTATTTTCTTCAGTCAGCGATGAATAGTAAGATGTCCTAACTTTACGAAGGGCTTTTTTTTTTTTATAGAGCAACAAACTCTCACTCATTTAGGTCTTCTAAATTAATGAGACACTATTTCCTCTTCAGCTTACGGATTATCTGCTTTAAGGTGTGCATTTGTAAGTTGTATCAGGGAGTGAGCACTTCTGATTTGAGGCTCTCTTTTTCATAGGAGCCAAGCAATATAAATAAGTACAAAAAGAAAGAAACAAGGAAGAATAAACTGTTCTAAACCAGCTGAAAATCTTATTTTTGAGGCTTTAGTCCAGGGTTACAATATATACCAACGCTGCACACGACTGAAAACAGAGTGACAATCAAAATGCATTATTGGTGCTAAGACCGGGGCTGCCAACCTGCACCAGGTCAGTGCAGGTCTTCCATGAGACAAAACCAAGCAAACAGAACCAAACAGCCCTCATCTGGAGCCAGACCATGTTCATTTTATTTTTTTGACATTCACACTGTTGTGCAGTTAATTCATTCCCCGAGGTAAGAATGTAGCATCTAGCATCCTGCTGAGTGTGTTACACAACGCAAAGCAGTTTTGCTACTTTACATTTCTTCTGTAGAAAATAAGTGAAAATCTAAGGCTGTCAGGAACTGTGGGAAACTCTGACCCTAACCCTAACTGCCCTTAAAGTTCAAATAGCTAGCACTAGCTTGAGTTGTGTAACACATCAAGAAGTTTCTCTGCAATCTATGAAAGTTTTCCCTTCAAGTCAGTCTGTGCGAGTACAAAGTGAATCCACACAATTCTCTGGAAATAAACTGGTGAAGTAGATCACAGAGGTCCAGCAAGACTCACCAAACTCTAAAAACATTAAACCATGTCACAGTAGCCTGCGCACTCTGCAAGGCAGACTGTGCTTTGCCTCAGTGATCTAAAGCAACAAAGCTCTTGGTGTGGGTGCACCGTCTTCTTCCTACCATCTCCTCTTTGTCTACTGATGGCTTACTGGGTGGAGTGGTTTAGTGTGTGACAGGAGGGAATTCACTCCATTGTGTTCAAACTGCTGACTTGGCCAGAACCCGACCTAAGAGCATCTCTGTTATGAACACACTGACTCAATGCATCACCTTAAACACTCTCGCCTCACATTTCAGCCGCATGAAACCTTCACTGGGCTGACAGCAACAGGATGCACGCTCGGCCAATCCCTCCTCCATCACCACAACCAACTGAGAGCAAAGAAAGTGCTTACCTAGGGGAAAAGAAAAAGAAAGAGGATGGGGGTTATTCAAACAGCAGCATAATGCTACTCTCAGCAGCCGTATGCCTTTGCATTGCTTTTTTTCATTATGCACACAATAAATATTGTACATATTTCACATTAAAGTTCATATATACTCATCGCTACACCAGTACAGGGAAATGCTCATCAACAGACTGAGCAATCTACACACATGCACATGAAAGTGAATTAGTGCAAAAATACTGAGAACGAGCCTAAAAAAGAAACACAATATGATACCATCACACTGATATTACAATGAGCTTTATTAACAGCCGAGCAATTTGAGAGCTCAAGTTAAAAGTAAGAAAAATGGTGGATGTCAAGAATATGGTAAATCATTCATCATCTGCTGGTAGCATTTAATCTATTTTTGTTCCACTGTGTGAGATCACAAACGTCCTTTCCAACAGTATCACATTAACACAGCGCAGCATTTAAACTAGCGACACAACATGCAGCAGAACAGAAATATCACCAACACGTTCCACAGGGCCAAAATATATCAGAATCTTATAGCAGAAAGAACTGCAGTCTTTTGTCTCGTTTGTCCTCTGCACCATATTTATAAAAAAAAAAAAAAAAAAAAAGAGGATAACAGAAGTTGGAAATTATGGGAAAATTAATGAACCGTGATGCAGAACTGCATCAACTCTCCAGTCAGTTTCTCTTAAACCTAATAAAATAAAATTCATGAGTACTTCTAAGACAGGCTCGGTGCATTCTAGAAACATTTTTATTTCATTTGTTCTAAGAAATTACACGAAGGTACAAAAGATGCTTCTGCGAGAGAACTAAGCAGATCAGGTCTTAGGAAGAAAATATTAAAAATAATGGTCCAATCTCTTTCATGGATTCTTATAGCTCCAGAACAGTTTCAGTTTGTACAGAGACATCCAAAGATTCGGCCCTTCTCCGTGAACCCCTACCGCAACTTAAGAGGGCATTTTTTTTTTCTTAGTTGGTTATTGATTTCCTTAAGGTCACAGTTAGATGTACACTATGGTGAAAAACAAGTTCACAACAAATATTAACTTCACCTGACATCAACACAGTACTTTGAAAAACTCCATAACTCACACACCATACTACCAGTGGACCTGAACCTGTGAACCAGTATTTGTAAAAAGCCGTGATTTCCCCGAGGCTTAGGTGTTGTAAGCCAAAACATTACTTCAGCGCTTAAGTAAAGAGCAATGGCCTCCAAAAATGTGCTATGCAAGCGCTGCACTTTAGCTCGCAAACTGTTAGAAAATCTAATGGAAACAGAAATATTGACAGCAAGTCTGTACGCTTATTTTAAATGTGAGCTCTTCACATGTGAGAAGCTATTAAATACCTAAAAATCTCACCACCAAGTATACTGTATAACACACACTTTTACTTCATCCTTTGTATCACATGCATTGACATATGATTCCAGCTTAGATCAGTAACCAAATGATTCCGCTCACACTTATTGACGTGACCTCTTAAGATGAGTGCTGAGGTGAAAATCAATTGATTGCCCATAAGATTTAAAGTTCACGGCTTCTACGCCTCAACTGCTTAAATTTTTACAGGCGGAAATTTTGTTGAAAAATATAACGTCTTTCACACTGAAATGGCGCTCGTAATATCTGTAATTAATTAAAGTACTGCTGAGGGAGCTGTTGATTCATCTCTATTGTACTGAGCTTGTGTCAGAGGGAGAGTCGGAGTTAGTTATGGTGGTGCTTGTTAGGTATTTCTCATACCGAAGCTCCCTAATGTCACAAAACAATTTAATACTGTTCATCACACCAGAACATTAGAACTGAGCCTGAAGTTTGGAATTCAGAATATTGCCAAATATGCTGAATATTAAATGTTGGAAAACACACGACTTATCGCATTATTCTCGACCGGTCTGATTGATCTTAAGCGCAACAGCCAGCGGGGAACTACACATGGCTGAAAACGATCTAGACAACGACCATGGGAAAGTAACACAATCAACACAAGATACAGAAGATGAAACCACCACCAAAATAAAACAGGAAATAAAACAACTAAACAGAGAAACAAGATCAACTTAACACAAGGAAGACAGAGGAAGGCCGGGCAACACTGAAAGACAAAAGACAAACACACACACGACAAAAAAAAAAGGAACAGAATGGAAACACAAAGGAGAACTAACTAAATACAAACCTCAAAGTCACAAGTAACTAAAACGAAGAACAGGAGACTCAAATAAAATAATACAAATGGAGATTAGACTTAAATAACAAGGCAAGAAACACAAAGTATCAACTCTTTTAATAGAAAACTAAATACTAACAAGAACCCAAACACACAGAAACATGCAAGACTTGAATAACAGCCTAAAAATATACAAGGACCCCCATGGAGGTACAATAAGCACCACAAAATACATAAACAATACTACATTTCATAAATCACTTATCAAGACTAAAACAAATCATGAGCTCACACAAACTCGTAAAACTGAAGTGAACTGGACCGAGGTTACGATGTTTTAGTCAGCAAGTGGATGCACAGCCATTCCTGGACCTTGCTCCTGAATCAAGCTTGATGCAAAGTATTTAACACTCAGATTAAAGCTCTCAGATGATGAGAGAAAGAATATCTGAGCATGACTAAAAGCCTGTCTAAGGCCTACTGGGAGGAATACATACAGGTTTGGAAGCATGCCGCTTCTCTTCAGTACTCCCAAATGTATTTTTCCCTCGGAGGAAAAGGTTCAGTATGTTGCCTCTAGCTAGCTTATAAAATCAGTCATGGGTCATGGCTCCTGGGATGCTTTATTTGTGTCTATATTGCATTACAAAGCTTATCCCAAGAATCAATGGGAAAACATGGAAGGTTAATCTGAATGAATAAGTCAAATTGCAGGACAGCTTCAGCTTTGTAAACGATCTGCACAAAGGTATTAATGACGTTTTTCACAATGTTGCCCTTAGTCAGGCCAAGAAGAGGTGATAAGACAGGTGATTGCCAGTTAATGTAAACAGTATAGTATAAACAGAGGGAAAAATAGAAGAGTGTACAGATGTTGATTTAGAATAAAGTAAATCCTAATTACCCTAAACCAACCATAACACATCTTTTACTGAGGAAATACAGACTGAATACAAACACTGATCAGCCACGACAATAAAATCACTGACAGGTGACGAGAATAACATTGATTATCTCATTACCATGCAATGTTGTGCTAGGAAACCTTTGGTCCTGCCACTTATGCCAATTATATTTTGATACAGCGTCCAAACTCCTTAGATCATAACTGATCATCTACAGGATTTGCCAGGACAACCTGATTCACCCAAAATCCACAGTACCCAAAAAAGATCTGCTGCACATATCCCGGAGCCAGATAGCACAGGATACCCCCAGTGGACCCGTGCCCATGTCCCAATGGGCTATGGCAGTGCTGGAGGGGGGCTATAAATATTAAACAGGTGGTTTAATGTAGTGTGAGCGAGTGGAATCCTAGGTTTACACGTTAAACCTTATCAGAGGAGTTCATTACTTTTGGTCAAAAGTGCTCATTAGGATTTTTCAAATAACAGACGACACAGTTAGGCCCCAATTTATTAATCAAATTTGATTCTTTTCAATCAGCAGAATCTTCTTCAGGCCTGTGAAATGCTGCCTTAAAAGAATGTTTTAAAAAGAGAACTAAATTATTGAATCGAAGCTTCATGCTATGCAGATCTTTCCCTCCTTTGAGACCTTTCTTGTGTCCTGTAGTGACATTTGTGTCTTGCAGCTGAATATTTGTGGCCATTTTTGTGGCCAACCTTGATCTCTTTACAGACTACTGGCATGCCAGATTTCCACAGGATCAATAATGTAGATAACCTCTGGCAGTGAAGCATATGACAGGTAGAGCCATACATTACAAGTCCCATCAAATCAGGCTTTAAGGGAACTAAAGCAACTAGAATGTCTTCAGAGGTGCAGTGAACATGTTAGGCTGAAGGCTCGTCTTTCAGGGAAACATTCTCCGAATGATGTCGATGGCAGAACCCCACTCCGGATTAGACCTGACAGGAAGCTAGCCAATTAAACATCACTTCCATCTGCCCTTTTCACTGCCCACGCATTCTAGCCTGCTCCTGTAAAGTGGGACTGCTTCAGTCACAAATGATTTTCAAGAGACGAAACCTGTTAAGAAAAATGACTCTGAACTGTAAGCAAGCCATTAAATAAGGCACGAACCCCTCCTAAAGCCAGCAAATGGCTGTCCAAATGTTAATTTGCTGAACAGCCTGCAGATGATGCAGAACATGGCTTTCACCTTCCCCTGCCATACATAATTCATGCTATTGACTGGTGAGGCAATGCCACTTTCATGCACCAAGCTCACAAAGTGGTGCCACTTTCACACAGCAACACAAGCCAATGAATCCACACCAACTGTGCAGTAACACTTTGCACACAATTGATGTTGGCGTGTAATGTCCAGACAAGATGGGCATGCTCACATTGCTGTCATATTCCTTAACAAAGACGAGCGCGCACGTGCTGTCGCAAAACAACTGAAACCACAAAGAGAGCCTCACAACGCAGATAAAAAGAGCCAATAAGAAAGAAAATTAATCTCTTGTGGACTTAATTTCTGAATTTATAATCACCGACCATGACCAGTCATGCATTACGCTGTATACAGGAGCATATAACTGAGAGCTGTCATAGCCTACGAAGAATTATTCATGGTTTAAAGTGTCAGTCCCACAGGGAACATTAAATATAAATTTCTGTGTGCTGCTCAGTCTGACCCACTTTGGAGGATCCAGCAACGGCTGCCACAGAAGCAGCTTTTGGCTCCTCCTCAAAACCAAAAGGACTGCTGCCACTACAAAGCCCCCTTTGATTAACCTCACTGCCAAAAGGCAACTACCATATGACTCCTGCGTTTCTCTGGTAGAAGGAAGACTGACAACAAAACAGCGAGAAAATAAGTAGCCAGCAAAGAGTACAAAGTGTGGACAAGGGTGCATCTAAAAGTTGCACTGGCAGCATTTCAACATGGAATTCGCTGCACTGAACGCATTCCCGGGTTCGGATCGGACCAGATGGCTACGATCACAGGAGTGAAATTTATCTCTGGATTCTGAGGAGGAGTGATAGGTCTTGGAAACAATGTGCATTGTAAAGATTTGCAATTCTGTCTCTGAAAGCCAAGACACAAATGAATATTTAATCTTGTGGCATGAAAATATGACACATTTGCGATATGTGGGAGAGCAGCCGAGTCTGTTGCAAAAGCATGACAAGTCGGCTTATCCATCTTTGTTATAAGCTTCAGTAACAAAGCTGTTTAATGAAAATGGTTCAAGTAGAGTGCCAAAAGAGATGGAAACGATGTTTAATTAAGTGAAATGAAATTCCAAACTTTCCAATTTTAACGTTTGTCCAGATTTATGTTTGCATTTGTGGAGCTGGACAAAGTACTGTTGCACTTACTTACGTGCTTAATACACAAAATCGAAATGGAAATCAGAGGTCACTGAAAAGTACAAGCTCCACTCTCCCTGTGCTTTGCATTGGACACGTGACACGTTAAAACCTGAACCTCACACATCTATGGCTGATGAATTGTACCGACTACTTCAATATCTTCTGGAGGTACCACGCGTTATTTGGCTTCCACATTACGACCGATACTTAGCCATGAGCATCCGAACATTTTGTTTTATCAGTTAATTATCATTTTTACATATAAGTATTATTTTACTCATACCATGAACCCTGTAAGCAGATAAAGGTCTTTTTCAGCAGTGTCCCGCGATTCTGCCGTAATTTGTGCAGAACGTTAATTAGGTCCTTCAACTCATTTGTGGACAGGCCCTGCACAAGATAATGGCACAAGGGCGGCCACAGAGAGAACAAGACCAGGTGACAACACCATAAGCCATGCTCCTGAGGGACAACTTGTTAACTGAAAGGCTCATTAAAGCAGAATTTAAATAATTCTTTCAGCATGTCAGAAACGTCCTTTCTGAGTTAAATTTAATTTCTTTCCGAAGCCGTCATGACATTTGGAGTTTGTTCTTATCTGCGCCTGCAGTGCAGCCCCTCAGGAGAACTTTAAAATCACTCACCTGACACCTTGCCTGGTACTCCTCATGTCAGTATCACCCCCCCCCCCCCTTCACTCTCTGCTCTTCACTTCTCACTCCGAGAGCAAATTTTAAGACAAGCGGTTTGATGTTCAAAGCAAAAGAGCTTGAAAGCTTTCCACCAACCACCCAGACTTCCCCTTCAAAGTAAAACATAAATTGGCTCAAGAAAAATTATTCACACTGGACACAAACATGAGAAGACTTTTTCCCTGTGGATGTGGCAAGCTCACTGCAAAAAAAATAAAAAATACAGAGATGCCTAGAAATGGAGTCTTCTTATTGGGAAGAAGACAACCTCACTGAGAAGACGAGATTAATCGCTGCACATAACCTCCTTTTTCCTCTGCCCCCCCATGTGTTTATTCATTCTGATACACAGTTCAGAGGATAGCACCTTTTGTCTGAACCCACCCATTTTTCTAGTGAGCAAAAGTACTTGAACATGTGACTGACAGGTGCGTTTTGCTGCCCAGCTTGCTTATTCACACAATAAATAGCGCTGAATGTCTAAGCTCAGTTTCAGATTCGGGTTTCACCTGTGCAGACTGTGCATTTATAGTTAGAGGAGGAACCAACACGAAAACCGGAGAGCTGTCTGCGGGTGAAAAACAAGCAATTGTGAAGCTGAGAGAAGTTGGAAAATCAATCAGAGTCATTGCACAAGTATTGGCAATAGCCGGTACAACTGGACTGTCCTGAAGAAGAAAGTCGTCACTGGTGTTCTAAGTCACAGATGTCTAACAGAAAGAAAGTCTCTGCTCATGATCCCAAACATACGAACTCATCTGTGAAACACGGTGTTGGTGATGTCATGGCTTGGGCTTGCATGGTTTCTTCTGGGACGGGCTCATTAATGTTCACTGATGCCACGTGATGGCAGCAGTACGATGAACTCAGAAGTCTACAAAAACATTTTGTTTGTCAATTTAAAGAAAGACGCAACCAAACTGGTTGGGAGATCCTTCATCACGCAGCAAAATAACGACCCAAAACACACCGCCGAAAGTACAAGGGAGGTCATCAAGGGCCAGAAGTGGAAGGTTTTAGATTGGCCTAGTCAATCTCCAGACTTAAACCCTACAGGGCAGTTTACTTGCTGAAGAGGTGACTGAAGAAAGCCTGGAAAAAAAAAAGGAAGGAAGGAAGGAAGGAAGGAAGGAAGGAAGGATCTCAAACTTTAAATAAAAGCCAACGTAAAAAGTGAGTTTTAAGGCTGTATAGACTCTGCAGTACGAATATCAAGTGGCAGATTATTCCAGAGTGCAGGGTCTGTTTAAATCGAGACCTCGGCTGCACTAAGAGCATCTGGCTGGATGATCTCAGTGCTCTTTTGGGGTTAAGCTGAGCAGCTTGCTTAAATAGCTGGATGGCATACCATTTAAAACTTAAAAAGTAAGTAAAAGAATCTTAAAATCAATATGAAAACAGATAGGCAGCCCGAGTAAACCTATTGAAACTGGAGTGATGCGATCATGCCTTGTAAGACCTGTTAAAAAACAAGCAGCAGCATGTTGAACTAACTGCAAACAGTGGAGAGATGGCTGCTGAAGGCCCGAATACAGAGACTTTCAATAGTCCGATCTAGAGGTGATGAAGGCGGGAGCACGTTTTTTGAGGTCTTTTAGAGGCAGATAGGATTTTGCTTTGGCAATTTCATGTAAGTGGTAAAAACTGGTCTTCACAACTGTGGTCACTTGCTTCTCTAATTTAAAATAACTATTTAAAAACACTCCAAGATTTCTAACAGTCAGGGAGCAATGAGAAGTAAGAGAGCCAACGGTATTAGTTAACTTAGCCAAAGGGGTGCAGCTTCCAAATGCAACAGTTTCAGTCTTGCTTTTGTAAAATGCTTCTTTGCTGTGTACCAGCCGCATTCAGCCAATTATTAAAAATATCCAGATCCAAAGTTGTTTTAATCAACCTCAGACCTTTGTAGATACTCATGGTGTTTGTGGAGATCCTACCACAAGGCCGGCTGGAGCCTATCCCAGGGCAAGAGGCAGGGTACAGCCCGGACAGGTTGCCAGCTCGTCGCAGGGCTAACACACACCTACACGCCATCCAAATTTATTTCCCTATAAAGCTAGATGCCTCTGTCCCACTGCAGCCTCTGTTGAGCTGGCTACATGATGTCAAAGACTGGTTAACATAGAATTTTCATACTCTAAATGAAAATTAAATACTAAGTCCAATAATGTGAAGAGTTTCCTTGAGAAGATTAGAGGGGAGGACGTCTTGAAGGGAATTAGAAGGTCTTAAATGATAGACTACTTTCTTTAAAATGGAAAGAGTCACGGGCTCAAACTGCTGAAAAACAGCAGAGCATTTAGGAGGTAGAACTTGATCTAAAACAGCCTGTGAATGCGGAGACTTCAAAGCGGAGATTTTATGAACAAAGCATTTCAAAAAATGCTCATAAAGTGGAGAGGAAGCCTCCATAGAAACAGTATCACAGAAGTTAGAAACAGAGTTAAACATATGTAAAAGAACTCGGGGTGTTGGACTATTGCTAGAAATCATATTAGACAGAAAAGCAGATTTTCAGCTTTAACACTTGTAAGATGAAAGATATTTACTTGGATGTTATTACTTTGGTCATGACTTGCTATTTCCATATTATTTCCTTCTTTTCCCACCTTATCACTCCATTATTATCACATTGTTACCAAATTGCAATAGAAAGCCTACCGAGTTAATTCAATGTGCTGAGAACGCCTGGCAGAGGCCCCAGTCCGGCTGTGGCTACAGTGATGCGGGCGCCTCACACAGAGCTGAGCGTAAAAAGCGTCTACGTCTGAACCCTCACCTACAGTCACGAGCTTTGAGTAGTGATCGAAAGTACACGATCCTGTACTTTCGATCACTACCCAATGCTGGATCGTGGATACAAGTGGCAGAAAACAGCATCCTCCAAAAGATGGCCTCTCCCTTAGAGATAGGATGAAGAGCGCAGTCAGTTGAGAGGGGCTCAGAGTAGAGCCGCTGCTCGTCCACATCAAAAGGAGCCAGTTGAGGTGGTTCGGGCATGGATGCCTCCTGGGCGCCTTTTGAGTGAGGTGTTTCGGACATGTCCTACCGGGAGGAAGCCCCGGGGCAGACCCAGGACACCCTGGAGAGATTAGATCTCTCGGCTGGCCTGGGAACGCCTCGGTGTTTCCCAAATAAGCTGGAGGAGGTGGTTGGGAGCTCTGGGTTTCTCTGCTTAGGCTGCTGCCCCCACAA
>JAVDPK010001871.1:639064-654381 GCA_034780415.1 Cichlasoma orientale
TGTCCAAACAATATTATCGTTAATCGCAATAATTTCTGAGACAATTAATCGATTAGCAAAATTTGTTATCGTGACAGACCTAATCACAGCGGTTTTAAAAAACTATCTCTTTGCTCAATCCTAACCAAGCACCGCACAGTTGATCTGTTGCAATCGATCAAGTAGTAGCAAGTTTGAAGGTAGTAACGAACCCCATTTTAGATGTCTTAATTAAACGCCTGATTCATTTAGCACTGACAATTTAAAGACCAATTTAAAGGCACACTTAAGAAGCTAAGAAGCCAGAAGCTAATTTGATAATGTTTCTTCTCCTTTCCTTCCTTTCCTGTTTGGTACAGAGAAAAGCGAAGGAGCCAAATCAGCGCTCTCGGTTCAAAGTATCAACCGATGAAATATGCAGCTATTTCAGGCTTTATAAAGGGGATGTGGGGAGAGCAGCAAATAGGCCAAGAGTCATTTGAAAAAGTGGACACAGAGATTACACAAGTCCCAGCTGTCAGAACGCCAGTGAATCAGCACACTCCGAAATAAAAGCTGCAGAATGTGACAACAGGGCTGCACTTGATGGACACGTGTTGACAGGCATCGTTGTCGGTGATGAGCAGAAGGATACCCGCAGTCCTCTCCTCTTTGGCCAGAAACTATCCAAATTGGCTGACCTGTCAGTCTGGTATGCCCATCCACAAGACTGGAATCATGAGCCAAGCGACATTACCCTTTTAAAACCAGCCACTGAGCTGCTCTAGTTCGTTTTCAGTGGGTAGCCAAAGTCAACTTGTAGCTGGAATAATCTCCTCTGAAGCACACAAGCCAATGTAAGGGGCAGCCTCCACAACGGTAAGGCAGGAATGGGATTCATTTTAATGGAATTAATCAAAAGCATTATGTGTGAATTGATTTCTGAAAGTGATTAACTGTTAAATTGCTTTGTGTATAATTCATTCTGCTGCAATGCAAATTTTAAATATTTTCACTCCTATCAGCCACAGAGAAACCTGCCAGTTACACATTTCAGGCATCTATATATAGATATAGATATAGATATATATAGATAGAAGTCTTTTTTTTTAATTAATTTATTTTTTTTGTCATGAAAAACGCAAAAAGCAGGACAAGCTTTTTTGTCAATAATTATCCGTCACTTCCGTTTGTAGGGTTGGATCATTCGCATCACTCTACACATACCAGAGGATGAGCTCATGAAATTTAAATCTACTTTGCAACTGCATTTAGCACTAGGGAAATATTACTCACGATACTCGTAATATTAGCCCAGAATTATCGCATCATTATAAGCATTCAGACATTGCCCTAAATTGAGCCAATTCAGAAACAACATACTGATTGTTGTTAAGCAAAAGCTTAATTGATAATGGCGCTCACCTTCAGTGACTTTGTTTCTCATCGGTTTCTTTAGATCGTGGCATAATGTGTTGCTCTTTGAAACCTTTCAGTCTATTTCACTTAGTGAGACAGGTTCAATTTTAGTTTTTTATATATATATTCAACAGGTATGACAATAATCAGGTTTGGGTGTGACTAATGATTTTATACCAGCTCACACTGAATTCATGATTTAACACAGGGGACGATTACTTTTTCAAACAGGCTAAGTTTTTTCCCCTTAATAAATGAATTCATCATTTTAAAACTTTATTTTGTATTTACTTGGGTCATCTTTGTGTAACATTATCTGATTAATAATAATTAGATAAAATATAAAATACGGACAGTACGGTGGCGTGGTGGTTAGTACTGCTGCATCACAGCAGGAAGGTCCTGGGTTCAAATCCACCATCTGGGTGGGGCCTTTCTGTGGGGAGTTTGCATGTTCTCGCTGTGTCTGCGTGGGTTCTCTCCGGGTACTCTGTACTCCGGTTTCCTCCCACAGTCCAAAGAGTTAGTGGAGTTAGGTTAATTAGTAATTCTAAAGTGAATGTGACGCACAAATGGTTGTCTGTCTCTGTGTGTTAACCCTGCGACAGACTGGTGACCTGTCCGGGGTGTACCCTGCCTCTTGCCCTATAGCATACAGGAAATCAGGAAGGGGGCAAATGCTTCTTCACAGCACTGTACTGTTACACCTGCTCACTAATGTGTGTTCCCTGTCACGTCTCTGGTTTAATGAGGTTGATCCATCCTCGCATGGGAAGCGATGAGGTTTCCTGACACCTAAGATTTATTATTTATGTCTCTTTAAATTTGAGCCACAAAAGCCCTAAGTATGCTGCTTTTTAAACAAACACTATTCTTCAAGGTTTTTAAGTAGCAACTGACACCTGATACAGGAAACGCGTCTCCCCGTGCTACTAAATACTCCTGCTAGAACATTTAGAGGGGTAAAAATGCAGGTGAAATTCTTCCATTAACCAAATGGACTTTGCTGGCTAAAGTAGTGTTTTCCCAATATGTGGTGTGCTTGGTATGGAGGGATTCATGCCAGTTTTGGTGCTTTAGACAGTTCCCATCAGTTCCAGAGACACAGCAAGGGTCCTGAAGAAGCTTCATTTACTCTCAGCAGGGCAACAGAAGGGAAGCGAGTTCTGCCAGATACAAATGGTGTACCCATGTGAGGAGATAGGAAGCGCTTCAACCAAAGGTCAGATTCCCCAATTCCATTTGTTCTCCTTTTTCTTGTCCTCTTCCTTGCACTGGCTTCAGCAGAAATATAGAATCATTTCGTCGCCATTATCTGTATTATGCACAACACAGATAGATGTTTTGTTCCTTCCGGATGCCCAATTTGTGGGGAATGAAGGCAGGGAGCAAAATCCAGTCCTTTCATCTCTCGCTTATTATCTTTTTCATTATGATCAGTGTGCTAATGATTCCAACCACAGAGCATGGTAATGGTACCTCATTTTAGCGAATGAAATATCCACCATGAAAAACCTTAAAGGGAAAAATTTTGGCCTCAGGGGAATTTGGGACAGTTTCTGTTTCCTCAAACCAAGGAGTGCAAGGATTCGTTCTGTATATCCACAGCCACAGAATTTGCTGATGGTCTTTCATGTCTTTGTGTGCGGTTAAAAGGCATGATAGCATAAATAGGAAAGTTAGCTTAGCCTTGCTTAGTTACATTAAGGCAGCTGAAGCGGGAAAGTGCTGTGGAACCGTGATAGCTGTGTCTTAGATTCATATCCTTACAGCACATTGCTATTATTCTGATATTAGTTTGGAGGTTGGTAGGAATCCATCAGTAAAAACACAGGAAGCTTCCATAAAGAAAAAAAAATAAAATCACCCATAAACTGTGAGCTCAGCCTTGTCCAAAATTATCTGTTATCCATCTTCGTCCAAATCAATGCATAGCTTCAGTATTATTATGTTACTGGTTTGAAGTCTAGAACAGAGCGTCTCAAAACTGAGAATTCTTTGCCGCTGAGCGGCAGCCAGTTGAGATGCTGAAGCTGTCCAGAACCGTTGGCAGCATATATATAAAGGAGCAGATTGGCTGCAGGTAGGCTAGCCAGCCCATCTGAACTAGCTGGACATGTCCCTGAAAAAACCCATGCTGCTAATCCGGAAACCCTTTGATCAAATTAAAAGATGGGAATGGACGAGGTAAAAATGTGAAAATCTGTGGACCTTTTCCAACCCTCGAATAATTCTGCAAATATGGTTGTCCTTTTGTATAATTAAATCCCTCGACTTGTGTAAGGGTTTATTTCCATTTAAGTGAAACATAGCTGAGAAGCCTGGATCCTGTAAGTAAAGAAAGAATATTAAATCTTATGTGAAATGAGTATGAGAGAAGAGGCGTTGATAAGTGGTATTCACGATTCACTTTGGTAGTTGTAGACTAGTTAGTATAATACTAATAATGAATTGTCATTATTTAATGCCTTATAATAAAACATTCATCGAATAAAAATGTATACAATATCAATTATTTTAGAACTAACTATATTATATTTTGGTTTGCTGACATTTATGGTTGAGCTGCTTCTCATCCTCTGCTCTGTGTGTGTGTGTGTGTGTTGAACAAAGCCAAGCAGAAGTACTGATAAAGAATAATTCAATAAATAATATTTTAAATACTTTGAGCTTCTTACAGTAGGTGACTTACCTTAAAAGCAAAACGTGATTTTTCGTGGCTCACTTTGACAAATGAAACGTCAAAAAAAAAAAAAAAAAAAGAAGAGGCGGCTTAGCTGTTAGTGGGAATTTGAGGTAAACAAGTCCTCTTGTGGTTAGGACTTGAAGCCAAGCCTGTGCTTTCCTGCTCCTGGTTGCCCTAACACGGACTGTGAAATTAGCTGAAACAAATTAATGCTACGAAGGGAAACAAGGGTTGCTGAGCAGAATGTGGTATTAGTCAAAAGATGTTTGGCCAAGCTCGTTCTTGGCAAATTCCCTCCAAGCCGGAGCTTGTGCAGTCATGGTATTAGTTCCTAAAAACTCTCAATGGGACCAAAAGAAATTTTGATTAAATACTCTCCCTAATGCCACATTTACCAAGCGTGTACAAATAAGAGAAGACAAGCTGCTGCTGATTGAATGTCTGACCGCCCCATAAAAATCTAAAGGCCACTGATGACAACCGTCTGGCTACAATATAAAAACATTAGTTCTTTGGCTTTTCTATATTGAGAGCAAACATTAGCTTCACTTTGGTGTTTCGCGCTTCCTTGACGAGCGCGAGCCCATTTGCAATTTAGCAGTACTGACAATGACTTCCAGCAGTATATATTGGTGCCCTAATGCCTGACCTTTCAGAAGCCTCTAGAAATTAGCTAACCCTCAGTTATTCAACACAGGCATTAAAAAGTAATGCTCTTGCACTTTGAAGCAACCCTACTGGGGAAACTGCAGGCAATGTCTACTCTCTTGGGTCGCATTTTATTAACCGCCAGTGACTTTCTGAGCACCTCATCTCACTCATCTCTTAAATGGGATGTGAAATATCTGGACAAGGGAAAGCACTCTGTGCAGACTCCATGTAGTTCAGTGAGACATGCTGAAAACCATAAAAAAAACCAAGGAAAAATAATAATTAAATATTATTTTCTATTTATTGATATAGTTCTTTCCAAACAGCCTGTGCATTGCCCATCACTGGTGCAAGCGAACAAAGGTGGATACCATAAAATCCATAGCTGACAGTACCTGCATGACAATCATCTATAATAAATACCCGAGGCCAACATATCAAAAAGCCACCACATCTGTCAGATTGTGGTAGACACAACCAACAACAAGCTCCTCAAGCCCCACAGGGCTCAACTGAGAACTGAAGGCTGATCTAGGCAGACAAGTCAAGTTCCCCGAGGAGATTACAGCAACATGGAGACACAACATTGTCGTACTCTTTTGATCCTCCAGCAGGTCATACTACTGTTCTGAGGGGGTGCTGGATCGAGGGAAAAGCCAACAAAAGATGCCAAAGAAGTCTCTAGGTGGCTGAGTGGAGAGCTGCAGGGGAGAGCACGTTCTTGGCCCGAGTTATGGCTTAATCAACCCCAGCTAGGTCACGTGAGTGAGGGGAGCGATCCAAAACTCCCCAGGATGCCAGGAACATCACTGATGAGGTGGCCAGGTTTGCATTACAAAATGTGTCGAGACGAACGTTGTGTACTAATTCATGTGAACGTCCAGCCAGTCTTTTTTTTTTTTTTTGACACCAAACAAGTATTTAGCAAAAATAAATAAAGCATGAATTAATTAAACATTCAAGACATCCCAAAGATTTTTCATATGAACTTTGCACGTTTAAAGATTTTAAATTTATCATCAAAATCTAGGAAAAAATAAGCAAACCTGTGTGGAGGTACCTTATGATGCAAAAAAAAAGCCTTAAATATAAAATCAATGAACAAAATCAATAAACAGCTGATACTTTTTGTCATGTTAAGCATGAAAAAGAATTAAGGTTTCAGAGCCGGTTCGTTTATGCCACCGATATTTTTAGCACACTGGCATCCGCTTAGGTTTGAGTGACATACATTCCATTGTCAGATGCTGTAAGCACGGCTTTGTCGAGATATCAAAATACGCTTCAATCTTGTGACCACATGGACACGTCCACGCAGACACTGCACTATGAGGGTGCCAGCTCCACGTGCTTTCTACTGGGGCACCAAAAACTGCACATCCATCTTATCCACAGCTCTGCAAGTGAGTATTCCCACCTTCCACCCAAATTTGGATTCACTGACTCAGGTTCTTTCACACAGACACTGATTGTTACCGATAGTGTCCAATGAAAACGAAGGACTCTTAATGCATCTCATCAGTTCACAGGCAGTAAAACTATGTCCTCTTATTAAAGTTAACTTCAACTTTAAATATAGCTGAACTTTCAGATTATTGTAAAGCAGCAAAAAAAGAAAAAAAAAACTCTTGCATGTCAACATATTTGAAAATGCTCTGCAATAATTGGGGTCAGGCTGATTTCTCTGCATGGCAGTCGCCATTGATTTTGATGTTCCCTTACGTTTGTGTGAGTCAAAGTACATTAAGAGCGTTTAAGTTGTTGAGTGCAAAAAGTTCCCTTTTTGTGTAGGTGGTGTTAGAAAGTTATGATACTTGAATGTGAGCCGTAAATAGAGTGTAAGCCATCTGCTTAACTTGCCGGACTAATTTATGGAGTTTTTTGCTGAAAGACAGACAAGAAAGTGTTTGTGGGGCAGCTGCCTTTGTGTGTCACTGTCAGAGGACTGCAGTGAGCGGCATTGCAGCAGGAATTAATAAATGAACACTTCGGAATCTAAAGTAAACAGGCACGCTAATCTATCCGACATCTTCTGAGACCCCCTACCATCTCTCACAGTATGACTCCCATCCTTTGCTGTAATTAGCTCGTTTTGGAATGACATGACAGCAAACAAACTATGAAGTGAAGAATGATAACGGAAGAGTAAAAAGTAAAAAAAAAAAAAAACATTTCCATAGGGACCTGCAACTTGCCGGTATTTCAGTTAAGCCAAGCCTCACTTTACACGACTTAAACACGTGTCTGCGCGTTAATGCTCTGAAACGCACGCCGGATTTAAAATCAGCACATCACAACTACACACATGTGCGCCTTAGAGTATCGACTCTGAATGCAAGAAAATAAATTATGCAGCATTACAAGACATTTAACAGCATGTTTTGTGCTGAAGTATGAACTCTGAATGGCAGAATGCAAAACTGTGTCTTATTGCATGAGTTTAAAAAGCAGGTTTTATGCTAAAGATCCAGAATTTTAAAATCAATTTACTTAAAATGAACGATGATAATGAAGCCATACTTCACAGGAGGTTGGAAAGAGTGCGACTGAGGCAAAGTTTAAAAAGTTCTAAATTCATATTCAATCCTTTGACACGCAAACCCTAGCGTATGAAGACACAGGCGACAAAGGCCTGCTGATCAAACACTCTCTCTAACAAATTACCTATGCTACTGACTCAACATGTTTAATCAGCGATACCGCAGGTTCTCAAACTTTTTATTAAAGGTCTTCATGTGAATTTTGCATAAGGTCAGAGGTCTCGAACGATGCCAGTAAGTTGTGCATAATGTAACACTAATTTAATGCATTCAACGACCCATCGCAATGAAAGAAATGGCATAATTTGCCTGTAACCCCCGCCTTGAACCTAGGCTCACTGTAAGAGAATTAATGCCTGTGCTCCTCTTTTTTTTTTTTTCCCCTTTCTGTAAAATTTTTCATGTTGTTGCAAACTTTCCTATTATAAATGCAACATGTCAAAGGAAGGGCGCAGCCATAGATAGTGCGGTGCAATCTCACAGTCTGACTCATGTCACAAGCTGTGCATGAGCACACGGCAACAGGCGCGAGGGAACGTTCAATTAGATAAGCAGCGCTCACAAATAATGGAATATGAGATGGTTTGAACCAACTGCATTGTGATTAAACCAACAAAACAGGGCTAAAAAAAAGTTATTAAAAGCAGTGGTTTGGTGCATCAGCACCCGAGGGACCAACGAAATGCAACTATCATAACTGGGATATCTGAGAGTTTTCATTAATAACTGCAAGGTTATACTGCAACGCTGAACAAATACTTCATTCAATCATTCCGCAAAGATGCTGAAACCCTGAGTTAACCGCTGTCAATTATGATTTTTAATTTAAAATGTATTAAATTCAGTCAATTTGGGGAAAAGCTTATAGGTAAATGAAGTAATCAGCACAAACAGAAAGTTAATTAACTGCGTCATTATCACAAATTGTGGCGTTTCTGCTCACCTTCCTCTTCAGCTTGGTTACTACTCCCCGCACTTCAGGAACATGCTGGTGGCACATAATATTCTGCCCACTGCCCAAACCTCTGGTCACTCTGAGCTTCAAATATGCAGTTAATTTGCACTTGTTTGTGTTTGCCGTGATATTACAAAATTCCAGCTCCAAAGCAAAATTTAAAGGTCAGTTGTGCCAACAAGCGTTCCCTTCTGCAAACGCGTTCAGCTTTCTCATCTGATAATTCTTCACAAAGAGCCAAATCTGGCTCAACCACTCGCTCCCGCTGTGAAACAAGTCTAAGGGAGTGATTAAGACCAAAGAAATAAATCAGCACGAGTGATGCAACAGTCAGACTCGAGTCATTACTGCCCTGCCTATATTCCAACACTGTACTCCTTATCCTGTCAATGTGTGTGTCTTGAGCGCCTTACACGTCAATCATCTTTACGCCGCAAGAGGAAGACTTATTACGCAAGGAAGATGACTGCAGATGAGATTTATCGCTAAAATAAATAAAATAATAGGCTCCCGCATGCTGCCACGTGATGCCTTTTAAGTGTGCAGTTTTGAGCTGACTCACCGTGTCCACACTAGCATGGGAAGCAGATCGCTTGGAGCAATATGCATGATAGATGTACATGAAAAAGCAGGCCAAAATGATTTAAGTATTGAACTTACATGCCTTACTCTGTCTCACTGCCTAAGACAGCTGACTGTATTACACATACGCTCGCGAAACATCTCAAAGCCTGAAGACGTCTAGACAGGTAATACAGGGGGAGCAATATGGATACTCTTTCTGTCTTGCGGAGACAGGGGAACACATACAGTAGTCTCAAATGAGCTCTCTGACAGCCAACTTTCATAGTAAAAGAGAAGAGCAGTGGGGTGAAACATGGCTCGAGGCAGCACTTAAAAAAATCTAGCAATATTTCTTTTTGAAATATGGAAAGCTCAATATGTCCAACAAAGCTCTCCCTTCAAATCCTCTCTCAGTGTGAGAGATAAGCATGCCGCAGCTTTTAGAGATGACAGTCAAATGTATTATGCTTTAACAAGGGAAAGAAGAAGCCGGCTGAGGTTGATGCGCCATTTCGTCCATTCAGGAACAGATTTGCCTTCCTGTTTTACATAGTGTAGTCACATCAAATTTCCAAGCCAGGTTTGGACCAAGAGAAAGTCACAGCGGGAGGAAGCCACGTACGGTGCTGAGTCTGAAACCAAAACCGATGAACCGCCTTTGTGCGTCTTCAAAAGATCGCTACAACCTTTTTCGATTTCGCTAGCAAGGCGGATGGTTCTCTGTCGTGCAAGTGGGAGATCTTAAAAGTGCGATGAAACCGCTAAACTCTATATTGTGTATCACTCAAAGTTTTCACATGGTAGGTTCTCAGAGCAACGCCAAAAACACGCTGCTATGATGATGCCATGCTGACACACGCCCAGCTACAAGGATCCCACCCACAGTGCCGTTCAGTGAAAAATCCCACCATTTTCCCCCATTTCAGAAATGAAGTGGCCTGAGCGAGAGCCAAATATGAAGCAAATTAAGCAACGATAATAAGATAAGATAAAGTACACTTCACTGGTGAAATAGTGCAAGATAAATAAATACAGTAAATGGATGTTGTGCAAGTTTAATTCTGATTTTTGTTCTGTCAGAAAATGTTAGCAACATTAATATTATGTATAAACACTGTAATTATTACCATGCTGTAGCATTGGTCACTATATTATTTTAGAACTGAACATCATCAGTTCAGCAACTAATACTTAAAAACGAATTCAGGAGGGGAGATGGTGCCAGCTTCCCGCTAGACTAGGAAGGAAAACGACGCAAGAACAAGAGAAGAGAACCCGCAAAAACCTAACCAGCAATTAGCCGTGTCCTTAGAAGATCTTTTCATCAAATTACACAATTCTGCCATGCAGGCGTTACAGTGTTGCTCATTTTTCCATTAATGTGTCAGTGACAAATGCAGCTGAACCAGATCGATGTAGACTCTTGTTAGCTGATGTTTTCATAAAAATAAAGAAGTGGTACGGCATACCCTCATCAGCCACTTTATTAGGTACAGCTGGCTAATCCCATCATGCATTTGGTCATGGTGATAAGACGACCTGCTGAAGTCCAAACCGAGCAGCAGAGTGGGGAAGAAAGGTGATTTAAATGACTTTTAAATCACCTTTAAGACCTTTAAAACCTCTGATGCGGCGTGGGCGCTGGTGGCAGGATTCATCTACTGAGAGTTTCCCCACACACATCTATAGGGTATATAGAGAATTGCCAGGCATCAAAATCTCTAAGCAATGTTTCCAGCACCAAACGGGGGTCCAAGCCAGTACTGGCAAGGTGTACCTAATAAAGTGTGTGGTAAGTGTATCATAAATTGCCAAACAAAATATCTTCTAAATCTATACTTAGAAAGCATGATAAGTCACTCTGATGATTTAAGTGTGCTCTCTTGCACATAAGGAATGCAAAATGCTTTCCAAAAAGCCTGCAGTCTCAAATTACTGGGAGGAAGATGACAAGTGTTCTCCTTTCTTGCATCCACTTATTTTTGATCTGATTTTGATTTGATTTCTTTGATTTGAACACTGGGTGAAGGGTGGGAGGAGGAGGGCTGAGGTTTGTGCTCTCGGTAAGCATAATTCTTAAAAAAAAAAAAGTGTTTCATTTGCAAATGCAGATTTATTTTTTTTAATAGCTCGCTTTGAGGGAACTTGTTCACACTATAGGTGTGGTTTCACTTTGACACCCTACAGCACTACTGCCAAACTTCTCTACCTTCCACAAACACTTCCCAGACTTTTCTCACAAATAAGTGAGCCGGCGTGCCATCTGTTCATTTCTTATCTAGGAAAAAAGAACTGAGTCATGCAGAAAATTTTTCAAACTTAAAGACATTTTTTATTTTATTTTTTTACCTGCACTTGCTGCCAGTCAAAGCCTCATCACAGCATTTGTTTCATGTCCATTATCTTCCATTTAAATATTACTATAGATATACTGTTATGTGCCTGACAACAGCGCAGTAACCTTTCCTTTGAGTGTTACCAAATGTGCAACTTCAATATTTGCAGATGCAGTTGTTGTCGAATAATGGGGTTAAACGTCACACGAGTGAACATTAAAATCTAATGGTCTCGCCTCGACTTCTCGGGATCCCCGCTGCGAAGCGCCGTCGCCGCCGATTCCCTTGGGGCGTAGCTCATTCGCTAACTGTGGCTTCCTGTCCTCTTATTTCCCTCTTCTCATCAGAGAGAACTGCCGGCAAATTGTTTACAAATCGCACAACTCACTTCCACATAACTGTAATATTTTCCCGCAGACTTTTGCAAAATGAACACCGCGCAACCGAGCAATAACTCCAGGAAATTCTGGTTGTCATCACACAAACAAAAAATTCTGCACTTATCGTGATCTCTGCCAGTTATTTCTTCTAATATTCGTAACACACGTGCGACTCACTGAAAACATGTTTCAGTATTACCTTTTTTTTTTTTTGTTTTTATGTGACAGGAAACAGTTACGAACTTGACAGACAGCCTGCAATATTTCACAGGTTATTTATTACCATAGCAAAAACAAAATAAATAGAGGTGTGAGTTAGGAACTGGTATGTGGAAATTGTGTTTCAAAATTCAATCACTTTACCCAAAAATGGAAGCGGTCTCCTGGGGCCAGTGAGAGGAAAATGGGCTTCAGACCTATTTACTGAGTCATAATCCTATCAATAATGAAGTAGCACTGACATCTTTAGTGAACACGCCCCACTCTCTCTGCTTTTCGAGGAGAGATTTTTTTTTGTTTAGGGTTCAGATGTGGACCTTCTCTTTTTTTTTTTTTTTTCTTCCATTTTCTCTCAAAGCTCTTCAGTTTCTGTTTGTCTGGTTCCTGGAAGGGAATCATCCAGCTCGCATCATTAGGGCAGAAAAACTGCCAGATTTTCATTCTGGTAAAAAAAAAAAAAAAAAAAAAAAAAATACAGCACCTGAGTTTATTGATTAAGGCGCTTTAAATCTAAGAAACAGTTTTAATCAGTGAAATCAGCTGCTGCGCTGTTTCGTTAGGATGAAAATTGCATACTTTTGATGAGAGCTTTAAGCAAAAATGAATCCGGGCTCTCTCTTTGTGGAGCAGTTCAAACAACAAAGAGGGACGAAGCACATCGTGAGGAAATGTGCAGGAGAGAACAGAAGTGTATCTGCCAGGATTAACATTAATGTGCCACAGCACTTTATTCCCCCCCCTTTAAATTTAAATCAGATTTGTGCAGGTTTTATATGTACATGGATCACCTTTTCTTTCTAAACTGCCACTGTGAAGAAGCACTCATCAAAAGGCTTAGTCAAAGGAACACACACACACACACACACACACTCCCAGTGACTTAGTTCACCCTCCACAGTGCCTCTTTGAAATGTGCCACTGTGCAGCCGAACAAAGGTAAAAATGTCTCTCTTCTGCTGGTATCTGGGTCGAATGAGATCAATCAGTCTTTGGGCAAAGAATCAGCATGTGCCATCGCTCTTTTGTCACCAGTGTCGAGATGTAGGTGGAAGCAGGGATGAGCCTGATGTAAATCAAAAGATTTTCAGTTCAGCCAAAGAGACAAGGTTCAGACACTATCAGCTCTGGCCATCAGCGACCCTCAGTCCCCGAACAATGAATCATTATGGGGCTCAGAGAGGCATTAATAGACTGACTGACAGATGAACTTGGAAAGATGTCTGTGTTTTTGTGTGTTCGGAATAATGGTGAACTGCAGCATTATTTGACAAATGGGAAGCAGTGAATCATGGATTTGATTTTCCCCGTGTGGAAGGACAGAGGTGACAGCAGTTTGAGTTTAAAAATAAAACACAGGCTTCATTTTACGTGTGGATCTGAGCCGAGTCCACAGCCGACTCCGGGGTTAGGCTAATTGGTAAGAGCACTTTAGTGTTTGAGTTGAGAAAATCGCAGGTTTAGCTGCAATAAATGACTCTGTTTTTTGTTTTTTTTTAATCTATTCAACTTCTACTTCACTACTATTCAAATAGATTTAAAAAGATGTGTAAAAAAAAAAAAAAGAATAAAAAAAAAACTCCAAATGAAGCGCTGTCCACAGCACTGCCTGCTATGATATGGCTGACACTGCTTATCTCTATTTACACAGTTCACCATGTTTGTTGTTGCAGAATGATATGCTAATTCTTACAGAGTTTGAATTTCACTTTAAAGGTTCTTGAAAAGTTCAAAAAGCTGCTGAGTCGCTGCTCTAGCTTGGCTTGTTGGCTGTGATTATACTTTTTTGGACCAGCTCCACAGTGATGAGGGCACGGGCATTACAGGGACTCTGATTACAGTGGAAGAACTTTGACAGTGTATAAAACAGGACTGTATAACATTTTTATAGCTATTACACATAAACAAAGGCATATTTACACTTCATGCCTGATTACAGTAACCTCCCCCTGTCAGCACTGCTGCAGCAATGCTTTAGAGATAAGAGGAACTTTTCCTTTAACAGTTACAGCAGTTTTATTGATGTAGTACCTGCTTTTTGTCTACTTCCTATCTGTAGTAACTAGAGAGTGTCAGAGACCTCTGATTTGAAGGTCTTTTTTTTTTAACTATGACTACAGAGGCACTTTCCCTGCATAAGAGAAAGAGTGAGTAGTGGTATTGTAATTGGACTAAATGTAAGTGTACACTGAATACTCAAATACATGCACGGACTGGAAACCAGGAAATATTAATCAGCAGGAAAGCCTGGGTGTTATAAAAAAAAATGCAAAAGAGGACCTAATCTAAAAAAGTTCGTTATCAATTTGCTGCAATTTCTTTGGGAATGGAGACGAGGAGGAAAGACGGGTACCTCATTCGAAAACCACAATAAGAATGTTTGATTATTATGCCTAAAAAAAAAACTGATCAGCATGACGGAGCAGAAATAGTGAATGCAGAGAAAGAAGAGACAGGAAGTCACCTGTTGTTTTTGCAACTCTGAAGCAAACTTCAGGCTCTATGAAAAAAAATATGCTTCATGCGATCACAGTCTGCCGTGCAAGGATAAATAAATGGGTTTGTGATCGATTTTCGGTTTTCTAATTTGGTTTTCACAGACTTTAGCTCACCTCTGAAGTCTGGATTCGCGCAGTGCGGCTAATTTGCAACGCACTCATTTGAATGTTTTCCAGCTGCCTGTAGATTTGCAATGACATCAGGACACGCAGCTCGGCGCCAGAGTGACGGGGAAGGAAAAAGCAGATTTATTGATTAGATCCACTGGATTTGTTTCAACTTTCACTGCGATTGCTGGTGGCTTGGACTTTTTCAATTGTAATAGTTCGTGCAATAGATGCTTTGTGTCAACACTCAGTTCATTGTGCCATTCTGATGCTCTCGGTGTTTGCAGCCGCTGCGAGTGAGGCAGAGTTTACCAGCTCCAGATGAAACGGACTTAGAGAGACATCAAAATCAATGTTTGATGAAGAGGATGGCACCTTTGAGGGGGATTCCTGGTCCAGCTGGAGGCAATCTAGTCACTGTTCCAGACTAAAGCTACTGATTTGGCCTGTTGTTTACATTTGTGTTTGCTATTTTTTTTTGTTATTTTTTTAGGAACAATTTCGTTCCTTCTTCCTAAAGATAACTAATATATTTTTGATATATCCTTACTGATTCTATAAAACATGTTATTATAATTGCTGTTAATATGAGGACGGGGTTAAACCAAATGAACCAATCACAAGTGAATTTTCTTGAGCCCTTTCTTTGGTCGTTCGTGTGACAATTTCTGCAAATGTAGGATGAAAACAGGCTAAATGAATTATGAGTGTTGGGGAAAAAAATGGGGAAAAATTCCAGGCTGTGAGGAAGTTTGGGACCACTGCTGTTGCAACTGGTTTTTTTTTTTTTCCTTAATGTAAAAAAAAAAAAAAAAAAATCAAATTAATTTTGTTAACGCTGAATGGTGTTTGCGCCTGTTTTGCATCTTTCTGGCACACTGAGCAGTAATTCTCCCTCAGATACACAACTGCCTCTCTCCCCCAGTTAATCACAGGGGGCAGTTCATCCAAACAGGCATTATTAGTTTAGTAGTCTCTCTTCATGCGCAGTGTTTTGGTTTTATTT
>JAVDPK010001871.1:654481-708012 GCA_034780415.1 Cichlasoma orientale
ATCCAAACAGGCATTATTAGTTTAGTAGTATCTCTTCATGCGCAGTGTTTTGGTTTTATTTGTCAAGGTTTATAGACACGTGTCCCTGGGTTTTCAGCTTCCATCCTAAACAAGTAGAGATTTATGAAATCTTTTTCATTGGCATGCCGCTCACACCGACGAAAAAGCATTTAAACATTTTAAGAGCAACATACAATGGAGCTCAATAGAAAATCCACACAAACCGGTTTGTCTGGCAATGTCTGAAATGCCAATAATGTATTTGTTTCTCGGGTGAAAATGACTCTATTATCAGTAAATAAAAAAAAAAAACATCAATTTAACTCAATTTTATCGGTGTGGAAGGAAAAATCTGAGACAGATGTCTTGAAATCTCGAAGTAAAACCGAGCTGGTGTAGGAGGAGAACTCCTACGTGGCACTCTATGAGGGTTCTTGATGAAACACATCATGTGGAAGGTAAAAATCAGGTGAGTGAAAGCAGTGAAATCAAACGTTGTCTCGCAATTATGTGTGTTTATCGGCTAGAAAGTCTCTCTAAATGCCTTTCAGAAGAAATTGCACCACTTGGAAATTGATCCCCTAAAAAGTGCAATAGAAATCTGTGTGGCTGATGGGCATAAAATACTGTACATGGACCCGGCTTTTACCTCGTGTTTATACGAGGATCGTAACTGCATTGGGCAACTTTCTTTGACACAAGTAACCAGTTGAATTTGGGTATGCTAATCAACAGAAATGCTGCCTGAGAAATAAACAGTGTGCTTACCGTCTGGGGAGGAAAAAATAAATAACAATGCCTAAGTCGAGACGTCTTTGAAAAGACCAACTGCATCGCATATATTAAACATATAAGATAAAATTAATTACCCCCTAATCTCCCTTAAAAGTCAGGATGAAACAAGGCTCTTCCAGCTTTGCAAGGCTTTAACAGAAAAATAAAATGAATGCAACACATCGATACACAGTAATAGCCAAACGCTCGGAGGCAGCAATCACGACTCAGCACTTCAGGAGACGATAAAGGGAAACGTGAAGGACACAACTCGGATCAAGGAGATTTTATCAGCGCACTTGCTATGTCCCACCGGGAACATTGTGTAATTTTGATGATATTAATCTGCGCAGATGAAGGAGCTCGCAGAACTTTTCAAACACGGCCTGGAAATTCCATTACAAGCTTCTACATACTTGCATAATCAGTTTGGGAAACATTGCACTGCCCTGTAGTTTCATGACAGGTCTAGGAACCAATCACAAATGAATTTTCTTCAGGCCGCCGCAGCAGGGCGCTACAATTTCTGCAAATGTCGGACGAAAACAGGTAAACTGAGTTTTGTGGGAATTCATGGGGCTGAAAATCCTGCGTTTGCTTCTTTGATTGCTGTTTTTGTCGTGCAGCGAAATGAGCACAGCTGCTTCAAGGAAAGCCCTAAAAAATGTAAATTTATCACGACAATCATTCCGTGCACGAGTGTGGAAACAATGCAAAGAAATTCCAGGCTGTGAGGATGTTTGGGACCACTGCTGTTACAACTGAGTTATTATTTATTTTTTTGCAATGTTAAAAAAAAAAAAAAAACCCAAATTCATTTTGTTAATGCTGAATGGTGTTTGCTTCCGTTTTGGATCTTTCTGGAACACTGAGCAGTAATTCTCCCTCAGACACACAACTGCCTCTCTCCCCCAGTTAATCACAGGGGGCAGTTCATCCAAACAGGCATTATTAGTTTAGTAGTATCTCTTCATGCGCAGTGTTTTGGTTTTATTTGTCAAGGTTTATAGACGTGTGTCCCTGGGATTCCAGCTTCCATCCTGAACCAGTGGGGATTCATGAAATCTTCATTGTGCAATTCACCCCACAGAAAAAGCATTTAAAGTTTTTAAGAGCAACATACAATGGAGTTCAATAGAAAATCCACACACAAAAAAAAAGTGTTAGTCCATTTTTATTACGAAACCTTGACAGTTTATTTTTCAGGTAAAGATGACTTTATTATCAGATTAAAAATAAAAAATGAAAAATCTGAGATGTGTCTTGAAATCTTAAAGTGAAACCAAAGCTTGCAGCATAGCTGCTACACCTCATAGTAGTGGTGATTGTTTCACCTGACCTCTCTCTGCCTCAAATACATAAAATACATGACTGTTATGATGAAATCTGCATTATAAGTAACAGCAAGCAGAAACTAAAATGTCTGTATAGCAACAACTTCAAATCAGAATCTTGAAGCATCATAGGAACTCTGTTACTTACACCGTCAACATCTTAAAATCACCACCACCGACAAAAGAGCTTTAATCATTTTTACCTGTTTTTCAGCGGCTGCTTGGAAGCCCGGGGTTCAGATAAATGAGCTCCCGCTATAACAACCCTCAACTTTGGCAGAGGGAAAAGGGCCCTAAGTGGGAGCTCAGTCACCATCACGGTCTTACTTCACCTCAGCCATTTAGCACATAGCATAGACGCGCTATTGCTAGTGGCGTGACAGGCCATCAATACAAACAGACATGTACTAATGATAGTGGGGGAAAGCTACAGGGCTTCCAGCAAACAGTGCGCGCTTCTAACGAAGTCAGGAGGTACTGCATATGATCCCCCCCCACACACACACACTTTCTGGAACAATCAATAGATGCAGTGTGTATCCTAAAAGTGCTGTTGGAAATGTTAAAATTAGGCTTGAGTGACGGACAAAATGCGAGCTTAAGCATGCAGGTAAGTGGGAGATGCTTTGGTAATCAACAATATCAGCAGCTGTAGTTGAGCAGTGGGACTAATAGAAGGATTTATCGGTAAAAGCAAGAAATTTCCATTAAAAACTCAACTACCAAAGGCCTGAGGAATTATTGAGCAGAGGACAGATAGCCTGTCACCATGCAACAGCTACAGCTTCGCTCAAACCCACTTTATAAAGACTGAACAAACACTGCTGCTTACCCAGGCCAAACTATTGTGTACTTGTATTTGTTGCAGAGACTCCACTAAGAAATCCACTTTTTCCTTCAGCAGTCTCATTTGGTGCACATCAGATATCCTCTCCTCTTTCACTTGGGTAAACAATGGCAGGGAGATGGAGACGGTGACTCAGTCCCAGGTGGATGGTGCAAGTCAGTGCCATATGAAAGTTTAATCAAAGGAGCAGGAGGCAGTAGTAAGTCTCTCAGGAGAGAGGCAAAGAGCCACCAACCGGGAAGCCTTGGCAAGAGGTCTCATATCAAATTTAAAAGTCATTAGGATTGCTAATAACAAGCATTGGCCAATGCCATGAGCCTTGCTTGTGAGAACACAGCAAATGAAACGCTCCTCCTCATCTAAGGTCCCACAGGAGAGGCCAGAGAGAGGCCAGACCTCGCAGAGATTTCCATAAGCATTTTTAATAAAATCCGGCATAATGAAAGATAAACAGCTGGGAGGCAGGATGGCATGATATTTATTAACCGTGGACTTCTTGCCTCCCCAGGTATCTCTCCTCTCTCACTGGACCCTTTTTTCAATAGAGACTGCAAAGTGTTTAATCTGGACTGATAAGTTCAGTCATAAAAATTAAAACCGGTGAACAACAGCGCGCTTTGTGAAACAGGACATTTGTTAGGAAAATATTAGTGATTTAGTGAAGCTTTGTAACACAGTATTGCACTTAGAAGCCCGGACAGGTAGTTAGGAAGGATGTAAGAAATGACTGAGCGGAGCTGCCAGAAGGTCACGATTGACCTTGCACTGTTTGCTGAATTTATTGACATCCCTCATCACAGATTGTATGATTGCGGCAACCAAGAGGGGATGAAATGTGCAGTGCAGTTTGCTACATTTACCACCCGTGTGCCACAAATGAGGGTATGGCAAGACAAACGGCCAATTTGGTAGCAGTGAAATATCCACCCTATCACCTGGTGTAGGAGGAGAACTCCCACATAGCACTCTATGAGGGTTCTTGATGAAACACATGATGTGGAAGGTAAAAAAATCAGGTGAGTGGAAACAGAGAAATCAAAAGTTGTCTCGCAATTATGTGTGTTTATCGGCTGGAAAGTCTCTCTAAATGCCTTTCAGAAGAAAGTGCGCCACTTGGAAACTGATCCGATAAAAAGTGCAATAGAAATCTGTGCTGCTGACGGGCATGAAATACTGTACGTGGGCCTGGCTTTTAACTTATGTTCAGACATACAGTATAATGTGAGCATCAAAACTGAACTGGGAAATTTTGACTGCATATTAATCAACTGAAATGCTGCCTGAGAACTAAGGTTGGTCCATATGGTCCATATTGACATGACAGTGGATGACCATGATGTGAATCTTCTGCTTCACCACATCCCAAAGGTGCTCTCTTGGATTACGATGTGGTGACTGTGGAGGTCATTTGAGTACAGTGAGCTCATTGTCATGCTCAAAATCTTCTATCATCCAGTTCTGGTACCCCACGTGGTCTTCTGCTGCTGTAGTCAAACTGTTTCAAGGCTGCGCATTCACAGATGCTCTTCTGCATTCTTGTACTGTAATGAGTGGCTGAGTTACAGTTACCTTCCCATCAGCTCGAAGCAGTCTTGCCATTCTTCTCTGACCTCTGACCTCAGTAAAGCATTTTTGCTCATAGAAATGCAGCTCACTGTCTGTCTTTGTCTTTTTTGGACCATTCTCTGTAAACCCTAGAGATGGCTGTGGCCAAATCCCAGTCACTTAAATCACCTTTCTTCACCTATCTGATGCTCGGTTTGAACTTCAGCAGGTCGCCTCGACTGTGTCTACATGCTTAAATGCATTCCACTGCTGCGTGTGTGCAGCTACGTGCATATTTAGATATTTGCATTAACGAGCAGTTCTACCTGATAAAGAAGCTGGTGAGTGTACAGACAAATTTCTTGGTGCCAGCTTTCTCTACTGTATTTTATTTCTCCCTGCATGTGCATAATATTTTTACACAATTAATGGTTATTATATCGATTTCATTAAACTTATTATTGAGGCAAAATGGGCAAATCGTCTTGTTTGCAATCTGTTTGTGGGCTCTTAATAGCCCCATCTCTGTTGTACCCACATTTTAGCTGCTGTCTTATCCTTTTCCCTCGCAATGCAATGATGATAGCGTACAAAAATAAGATAAAAATTGTCATAATCCAAAGCTATTCTTTTAGTTATCAAGTGCATGAGTTAATCCAACCACATGCAGGCAGCAGCATTATCAGTGACCTCAAAGCCACTTAAAAGTAACCGAATTTACACTAACTAAACACATTACGGTGCCCAATGGTGACTAAAGCAAACGCTTACTATCAGCAGAAGTGCTGCATCAAGCGGGCTGATGTCAACAGTGGAAAAGAAAAATAGGCAATTGCAGAATCACCGTGACGAGCGGCGGGTGTGGGGGTGAGGGGCTCGACGGAAGCAGGTTGAGCGTGAAGTGATGGATGATGCAATTGTGAATTCACCTCATTAGTTAAATAGTCCCCTGTTTCCTGTGTGATATTTGACAGTGAATTCAAACGTTAACAGGGGTAAACACTGTGTGAATAAAAACTTTTTTTTTAATCCTCAAATTCTGTACTAAACAGTCCTCACAACCACCATAATTCTTCACTTTTAAGCCATCACCTGATTTACACAAGCATTATAGGAACAAAATAAAAACAGAGTGTTTACAATTCCCTGTGGAGAGTTAACATACATACTTAATGATAAGGCCCATTTAACAGGTGCACTGAGGGAGGTTTCCATAAAATTACCCATAATGCTTGCATGATTAGCCTATATGTTGTGTCCTACAGGGATCCTTGATTTTTTATATTTTAATTTTTTTTTTGAAATCCACTCACCTAAATGTGAGCTTTGGCTGTTTTAAGGCTTATTCAAGTATAGCTGACAGGAAGCAAGAATTCAACTTATAAAATCTCACAAGTGGCTACAAATTATCCTCAAAGGAACGTTCATTTGAATTTCAATAGCTGCATACAGTGAATCGGTGTAATGTTTCCAGGCCCAAATCCTGAACCCTACCATGTACTTCAATTTACAGTACAGCTCACCTGTAGTTAACCTGACAGGACTTACGGGACTTAACTGTTACTATTTAACTCCAAACAGTAAAAGACACATTATTATACTGACAACTTACACCTCTAACAACTCTGAACAATACTGTACTTCCAATTGATTTTGTTTGTTTGTTTTCTTCCTGGCATTTGTTGTGACAAATCAGTTTCTGTACCAATCAGTCACTGATTCAGTCTGTTACAGTCACACTGGGGAAAACAGTGGTTGGAGACCAAAGCACAACCAAAATGACTGCAACCGTGTGGGATAGACTTGCGATCTTGTTGCCTTTGGAACGACTGCTACGAAGACGGACCGAGTCTGCAACCACTCACAGCCAGTTGCCATCTTCAAAGCAACTTTGGTGCATCAAGCGAGCAATAAAACAACAATACGATGGAGTCGGCCTGCTACCGGTCTGCTATTAGTGTGCTATCAGTTTGTGACTGAATGGGATCAAATTTGCAATTGCATGCAATATGTCTGTGATAATGTGTTGGTTAACAGTGACAAATCGGTGAAAATCACAAATCGACTGCCATCCACATACACAGAAATCCAGAGTCCAACCAGAACCTCATAGATCTGAAGCAGAAATGCTGAAACATGTCCACAAATACACAGTTGCTGCAGGACAGCGATTTTACTGCAAAATTAGATATGTGCTCAGCAGCCTTGCTTATATATAGGAATATAAGCAAAATACAAACAGTTGCTAAACAGCTGGGTTGAGTCCCCTATTGCCAGGAGACGCATTGCAGACGAGTTGCGCTCGCTGACACAGACTGATCGAAACATGCTGGTAATTCTGTCTGCGATGATCAAATAAACAGCAGTTATTTGCAAACCTTGGCTATTCTGTCTGAGACTGACTGCAGTGAGTCTGAGTCGGACTCCAACTGTTTTGATCAAAAGTGGACACCACAACTGCTTGCAATCATCGCTGAATGAAGAAAAAAAAAAAATCAATTAAATCACTGGGCAACTACCAGTTGTTCCTAGTTGCAAAGAGGCTGCCATCTTATTCCTACCCTAGTGTGACTGAGCCATAAGCCATAAGGAAATGACCCCCGTTTATGACCTCGGTAAATGCTTTCCTGTTGAATGTATGGTCTGAATTATGAGTTTCATGTCGTCTTTATTTAAGGATGGGGTTAATTAAATTAGGGCCATGAGTAAAATTTTGATGTGTGTGTATATTTCTAGGTTTCCATTTCATTTTGGCTAATACGGATGCACTGGAATGCAAAATAAGCAATAATTTAATTTTAAAAAGCCTTAGTTCTTTAAATCATTTGTGCTGCATAAAGAGCCACCCTTTTCTGCACGCACACAAACACATCCCCCCCCCCCCCAAAAAAAAGAAAAAAAGAACAATTTCAATTTAATGCCTTCTGCTCATCCTTCAGATCCAGGCATCTGATCCACTTAGCCACAAAGTTAATTCTAATTCCTCAGTCCCATAGTGAAGGTAAGAGTCCCACCTTGCTTGGTAGAGCTCAGAGATAATATCACAGGTGGCTCAAGCAGCAGGGGAGCCCCAAATCTCTATTATCAGCCTGAGGGGAGAGGCAGTGAAAGGAGGAGGCAGAGGAGACTGCAATATGGTGAGTTTAGTTTCACCTGGCCTCACAGTTTGACCTCTGGACCATGTGTCAACTCCTCCAGAAGAGCTTAAAAATAATTAAGGAGCAAAAGTCTTCTGAATGGGAAGTAGTTTCAGATAATGACAGCCATGCTAAATGCTCAAAAGTGTGCTACACAGATTTAATCCAAGAGGGATGCCGGGACTCTTAAAACACATGTTAAACATCAACTAGAATGAAAGAGTTGATACACGCTCATTATTGACATCTTTGATGTAACTGATGAGAACAAATGAGAACCTTTGATGGAATCTGGAATATGAATAGAAAAAAATGAGTTTTTGTTAGGTTATGTGCCACTCTGTACCACAACAAAAGCTTCAATGTATTTTGCATCAATTGTGTCAATCTCTGAAAATGTATTGGAAGGATAAAACAGTTCCTCCAGAAGTTATTCTCTCAGAGCGCTGTTGGAATCTCCGGTAGGTGTTTGAATGGGTCGAGAGCTGCTAACTATAAAAGGTCAAAGCGTTTTTATCTCACCCTTCTTGCTTTATGGATGACACTGTCATCCTAAAAGAAACCACTCCCATTAGTATATAAAAGTTATTGGATAAAGGACTCAGAACCCCTCTGTATTGATTTTCAATGACCCTTACAGGATAAGTGGACCCAAACCATGTCAGCAAAATGCTGCACAAAGAACAGGAGCATGAGTTTGAGTTTTCCATTTAATTTTTCATCTTTCTACATATCGATTGAGAAGAAAGAGTAAACCGTCCTTAAACACAAATACAAGATTTTCTAGAGTGCAACAGCAACCAAGGGCTCTGCCAGAAATAAAAATGTAACTGATAAACTGTATGCCCAGCAGAGAGCAAGTGTTGACGACCAAACACCCTCGTCAGGCATATAATTAGATAACATTATATTTACACATTTAAATTGATATTTTATGTGCATGAAAATCTATCTTTTAGAATTTTTTTCTTTTTCATCTTTGAAACAAAGTCAGGCGGTGCCATTTCCCACCAACCACGATAAGACTGGTATAAATTTTTATGTGACAGAAAGTGTCATCTCATTATATATCATTATATGTCTTTACATAGTGATGTCATCCATTGACGTTCCCTATCAGGCACAACAATGACACAAACCCAAACATGAGTGAGAGCAGTGTGTCGGCCTCCGATAACAATTTAATAGTGGCTGGTTGTAGTGGTTAGAAAACTGTCCCCACTAAATGTGGAAACAACCTTTTGAGGCAAAACCACAACACTTTGTGTAATCAGGCTATGAAGGCATGCAAACAGGATACTACGGGATGTGTGGCACAAAAGATAATAAACTGAGCACTTGCTAGTTGAACACCGTATGACAGGAAGTGAAAACTGCGGATGGAAATTATTATCATCGAAGATGGCAGCTCATTGGGTAAGCAGGTTCAAGGATGAATATTGGAATATTATAATTGGAATACTGTGATATAATTCTGAGGCTATATCACCCACCACTCAAAGTGGCCCGCACAGCTTAATAGCTACTGTATTTAAAAGTAGCTCTGCACAGGCTAATAGATATTCTTCCCCCGACTTCACACAGTTTTGTTTGCCTACAACTAAAAATTTTAAATGTAAGAATTTTTGTTACTTTTTTAGTTCTATCATTTAGGAAATGCAACAAAACATATTATTGTAATGAAAATGCAAAGTTAAAGTACCACATAATCATTAAAAAGCCAGAGTAGTAGTAGTGCACCGTGGTCATGTGTTAAAAGAACCAATTATTTATATCGATTAGTAATCTTGATAGTATATAATTTATACTTAACAGGCCGTATCACTTTCATTGTATGTTTTGTGGCTCCTTACATTTATTTTAATTTTTTTATTGGTAAAAAATTTTCCAAAAAGGATGCCAATCCGGTCCATAGATGACCCGGCAGTTTCCAGCCTGGCACCCTTCTTCCAGCACAGAGCGCAGACTGGAGTAAAAGTTAGGTTGTGCTGCGATGACAGCAGGAGAAACAGCACAGACAGGAACAGATTATGCATTGTTGCAATGTCTGCTATGAAGCTAATTATTTATAATAGTAAATGTACTTCGTATTTAAAGAAAATACATATTAATCACTGTTTGAGTACAACTGGAAATGTTCATTTAAAAAAAAAGAACCTTGTCACATTGAGAATCAGGAGTAGATTCCATTATGGAAGCAGTTGTTAATGATACATCATTTCTATTTTTTATGAGTATTAAAATCTTCACCAAGGAAACCAAACTATTTTTCCTGAAGGATTTTTTTATTATCTTGCTCCTGAAAATCGGTTTCTAACAGATTTGACATGAGCTGGGCTCTCAGAGATCTTACAGTGGGGAAAAAGAAAGTATGAAAACCAATGAGCGCAAAGCCAGGAAGGAGGTGAGAGGAACAAATAAGAAAGAGGAAGAAAAGAGTGGATGAAAGGAAAGAAGGCCAGAGGGGAAGCTGGAGTGAGTGAGAGAGAGAGAAAGAGAGGAGGGGAAATGTCTCTTTTTTCCGCTGACCCCCTTCCTCTTCTCCACCGCCCTCCACGCCCCCTTCCCCTCTGGGCAGCCAGGTGGCCAGGCTGGGCACAGACGGCCCTCCTTCCCTTCTCCATGCTGGCCCTGCTGGCCCTTCCAAACACAAAGCAGCAGTAGTGGGAGGACATCAGCCAGACGTGGTACAAAGAAGGGATGGACAAGCAGTGTTTGAAGGCCTAGCACACACTCACCTTCCACACAACACAGAGCAGAGCACAGCCTGGAGAGCTCAAGGAGGTTTTATAAAAAAAAAAGAAAAAAAGAAAAAAACGCACAGTTTTCAAGAAAATGACAAGTGTGCATCCATGGGGCATTTTACATGACTAATGAATCGTCTGATTAATTGGGAAGTGATTCTAACATTAAAATTAGAAATAATATTAAATTATTATTGGATTACTATATGAGACATTATTCATGCCAGATCCATTTTGGTTAAGAGGTCCTTCATATCCAAAGCTCATGTAGTGGTCTACAGATGTATTACCCACTAGAGCGCAATTCAATACTGGTCAAGCTAAAACTGACAGTTCTGCTGTTTCGGGTGTGGAGGCCAGGCCACTGAGGCAGAGGAGCTAGCTTCCTATCTTCATTTTAGAGACAAAACAACAACAAACTGTTTACTGTCTACATTTACAGTGACCAATAAAAAGTAGAGATAAGTGGCCCAATAATGAAAACAAGACCTGTTGGCTTATAGAGCTCTGCTGTCAGATGTTTGACTTCTACAGTACATGAAAAATTGGAACGGAAAAAGAAACAAGAAATGAAAATCTGTCTGCAATATTCTGTAGACCATTGCCCAACGAATACTCATACCAAGTTTCAGAAGAATTTGCCAATAAATAAGGGAAGAGTAGAAATTAAAGTTAAACATCAATGTAAAGAATTTTTTGAAATTTTTAAAAAATTGGTGTTAAAAAAAAAGAAGAAGAATAAAAAGGATTTCTCCTTGGTAAAGTATTACCAAGGAGTAGTTAAAGATACAGTATTTCTTGAAAAATATTTAAAAAGTCAAAAATCAAAAATTGGGATTGATTTGCCCAGTGAATACTTGTAGCAAGTTTTAAAAAGATTCAGCCAATAAATAAAGGAGAAGTAGTCATTGAAGTTAAACATGAATGTACTGTTTAGCTTCAAAATTTCAAAGATTCGTAAAGAATATTTTTTAAAAAATAAAAAAAAAAAATTCTAAAGCATTTGTAGAGCTTTGCACATTGAATACTAATAAAAGATTCAAAAGAGTCAGCCTAGGAATAAGTGTGCCAAGTTTCTGAAGAGTTCAAATATAAATGACTGAAGAGTAGCAAATTTAGCAAAAGGTTGACAGACGCACTGTGTCCACACGCTGTGGATTGGTTTTCCTTCTGTCCTCCTCAATGTTTTTATTCACCAGCCAAAGAACAGAAATCATACAGAAATCATCAAAGTCAGTCCAACATTTGACACAAAGTCACACAGGTGTATGTCACCTGTTTGAGATTATTTAGGATTGTTTAATTTTAAACTGGTCCAAACTGGTAAGCCAAAGGACCTAAAAAAAAAAGCTGTTAGATGAAGGACAACTTACAGCCTCTAAAGCCTTTAAATGAATAAACAGGGACACTGGATGTGTCCCTGAATAGCTCAGACATTTGTCCACCACAGAACTGTAATCTTCCACACTGGTGCTTGGTTCTACAGTACTTAATATCACCACAGCTCTCCTGTGCACTATGAATAATCAAATATTACTGAAAAATGCACTTAACACTTTTTTTTTTTTTTGCTTATTTAATCTTACAATCTATAGTTATGCAATCCCTGGTCATGCACATTTCCAGGAAACTGCATTTCCATGTGTATCAGGGAATTGTAGGTTACTGATCTTGTAGGAATGCTGTGCAGCATTCAATCCACCACCCACGCCCTGCACCAACTACCTGAGGACTACTGTAGGAGAGGTCTTGGTCAATACAGCTTACTTGACTTGAAATCATATTTTTCAGCTTTAACAGGGTACAGTGTACCCAAGGCTACCATCTGTACTTTCGTGGCAGATGTCTCATCTACTTCATCATCTAGGAGTCCTTGGGCCTTTAGGGCCCATGCTGTCTCTGTGTTGGAGTGAACACAGTAACCCATTGAGCCAGTGTACTATGGACAAATGGGAGGACAAAACGGAGAGGTCATCTGGATGGATGTGAACAAAGCTTCATTCACTAACACTGTTTATATGCAAAGAAACATAAAGATGAATGGAGTGAAAATTAATGCAAGCCTGTTATTCTGCAGCCATGTTCTGCATAATGTAATGCAGTTACAATGGATTGTGTTTGAAACAGGGACATGAATGGGCTGTGATGTGGACAGTCATTATTGACAAGACAGAAAGGCTAGAAGGGAGCTGCCAATGATGTGGTGCGGCCCGCCTCATACACAAAGTCCCCAGCAGCAGCGTTTAACCTTTGCGGCCCTGGGCTAATTTGCTGCGACTCGCCCTGCACACAATCTCCCCAATAAAAGCTGCAGTCTGAAGCTGAGAAGAATAGGTTTGCAGCACAGACACAGTAAGGCAACTCGGGCGATCTGAGAAACCACTGTTCAAAAGCAAAAAAACAATTGCAGCCTCATTGCATCAGTTGGATGTTGGGTCCACGGGAACATTGCTGAAAAATTCGTCATCCCTAAACCAACAAGGTCCTCAAAAGTTAAAACCCAAACAATGCTCTATGAAGTGATTGATCTTTGCAGCACAAACACCATTTTTGGAAGAGAAAAAAAAAAAAAGGAGCCAAACTCATTGTAATTCAAGAGACAGTGAACCACTGGGTTTCCTCTTCTCTCCATTTAGTGCACTGACTTAGCTAAAACACATTTCACTGGATTAATCTGTTCCGCCTGGAAGGTGAAGATAAAATGTACTTCAGGCCAATATCAGCAGGAAGGACAAGGAGGGAGGGATAATCACATGGAGCAAAACTGTATCAGAGACATTGTAATGATAATTATTTATCGTCCCCTGTCAAGGTCAGGATTCTTTCCTCGAGTTGGGAAAACTTTTGGACTTCATATAGAACCGTCATATTTTCTGCTTGCTCATTTTCCCTACTGCTTAACGAGTATCTGGATGGGAAAGGTACTTTGGAAAAAGAGGCGAAAAACAGCCCAGAAAGAACAAGGTCAACAACAAGCTCTGTCAGTGACCCCGATGAATAAAGGTCTAGATAAAGAACAATGATTAATTGGTTCTGTGCATCAATGCAAGGCAAGGACAAACCAACAACCTACTAATCAGTAGCACAAAGACAACATGCTCCCACCCCTTAAAGATCGCTGTTGGTCTTTTACTACATCTGTCCAGGCACACACGCACATTTCTCTGTAGTCCTGACATCATTCAGGACTCTTCCTCACATTTTATACCCGTCTGAACTTATCTTCCATGCCTGGAAGATAAGTTCAGACGGGTATAAAATGTGAGGAAGGAGTTAGGAGAAATTAAAATGATACAAGCTTACGGAAACCCTTTCCAGTCTTGTTTAGGGGTGAGAATGAGCTGGCTTCATTTCCTTTGACAGTCAGCGGGAAACAGAGCAGAGGGAGGAGGAGGAGGAGGAATATTTTTAACCAGCACCGCTACCGATGAATCACCTCAGCACCCACTATCTCCAGGGGGCATTCTCTGTTGGGTGGGGTGAGAGGTGCGTGTTTCAGGATGGAGGAAGAGTAAAGCCAAAACCACACTCACCTAGAGAGAAAGAGAGAGAGATAAAAATCCATAAATCATATGACATATAAAACAATATATGTACTGTAAAATCGAATGCAGAAAATAAAAAATGGCGCACACACAAAGATAAAGGAAAAGGGGCTTCTCTGACCTAACAGAACTTTAATACACTGCCAGACAGCTACACACAGCTACAGTGGGGGAAATCATTTGATCCCCTTTGATAAATTACAGAAGCTCCCGATCTTAAATCGTTATGTGTATAAAACACACCTGTCCACAGAACCGTTTTCTTCCATTCCGACCTCTCCACCACCATGGGCAAGACCAAAGAGCTGTCAGAGGACTTCAGTGACAAGATTGTACACCTGCACAAGAACCTTGGTGACAACTGTTGCTGCAATTATTCAGAAATTGAAGAAAATGACCATCAATCGCCCTCGGTCTGGAGGGCAATATCTTGGCTCATGCGGTGAGGATGATCGTGAAAGGTGGTGGATCAGCCCAAAACTGCACGGGAAAAGGCTGTTAATGATCTGAAGGCAATTGGGAACAGTCACCATTGGTGACACACTGCGCCGTGATGGACCGAAAGTAGTGCCCGTCTTAAGTTTGCGGGTGAACATCTACATGATTCAGAGAAGGCTTGGGAGAAAGGGCTGCAGTCAGATGAAACCAGAAATCGAGTTCTTTGGCATCAACTGGACCTGCCATGTTTGGAGGAAGAGAAATGCTGCGTATGACCCAAAGAACACCATCCTCACGGTCAAGCATGGAGGTGGAACCAATATGCCTTGGGGCTGTTTTTCTGCTAAGGGTACAGGACGACCTCACTGCATTGAGGGGCCGATGGACGGTAAAATCTTGGATGGGGAACCTCCTTCCCTCATCCAGAACACTGAAGATGGGTCATGGATGGGTCATCAAATACCTATTTCACTCAATGACATGCAAATCAATTCTATGTAATTTCTGGATTTGTGGTTGATATTCTGTCTCTCTCCTTTAAAATGAAACTGCCATAAGAATTAGAGCCTGGGCTGACTAATCAAACCTATAAATTCAGCAGGGGATCAAATAATTATTTCCCCCACTGTACACGCAGCACCTGTTCGGTCCTTTCCAGCAGCAAAACTTTAGCTGGAATAAAAATGTTAAAATTGACTGTTGCTGTGAACAGGTGCATTCAGTCAAACACAATAGTTTACACAGCTCGCTGCTCAACAAGGACAAGATCCAATTGGACTCTAAGATCTGCATTATGGCAGTTAGTCTGCTGACTTAGCCTCTGGGGGCAATAGCCAATATTCCAGGGCTTCTGCTGTAGATGGAAATGCAATCTCTCTTACACTCTCCACCCAAACTGTTTACATGCATGCAATCAAAACCTACTCAAACATGATTTGGGAATCGAATCAGGACTACAAGTGGACTACAAATAGAAACCAGAAAACTATCGTGATCTGCTTATCTTGCCCACTGTGCGTTACTGTGGCTGATGCGCTGCTTTTATAGTAAAATGTTTGTTTCTCACTAGAAGACCAAAGCAGCTCCAAGCACTCAGAAAGGTGTATATATACACTCTACGCTGGCTATCTACAGACACTGTAGATAGCCAGCGTGATTAAGAGCTTTGAACAGGAGTATGCGGAACAGACTCAGTCTGTCATGCTGGAGCTATGCTTCCCCAAATGTACACACAAATGCCTTTACAGACACAGATAAGGGCATAATGGGTAACCATCGATTGAAGAGGCTCGCGCAGCGGCCAAGTACACACCTCTCAAATCTTGACTAAGTGTTGTGTGAATCCACACCTACAAGTCAAGCAAGCCAATTGACTCCACTACTGTTAGGACACGGGTTCAACGCGCGTATAAACAACAGTAAATGTGCTACACAAAAGTAGCAATAAAAGAAAAACAAAATGAATGCATCATGTTTACTTCTTCAGGAGATCTGTCGTGGACCGTGTTTAGCAAACAAACCAATATTAGGAGCTGATTTACAAATACCAATATCTGATCATAGGGATCAGTGGAACCCACACTTGTGAAAATTAAATACCACGTTGTATATTACTGTGTAAAAGTCTGCAGTACTTTAAAGCACACATCATTTATTGGTAAAAACAGACGCACTGCAGAAAAGGCCATTTAAAGCCAAAGCCATTAACCTTTAATGGAACTTTACCACCAAACAAAAGCTATGTACGTCACATCAATCACTCAATAACCATTTTGTATTGGGGGGGGGGTTAAACATATCATTGTCTGCCTTGCCTGAAAAAAAAAAAATCAATCATTAAACTAAGTACAAAACACTGTATTTACAGACCATACTATGGCTGAAAATGTATAAAAATAACATTTGAGTGTTATGATTGATGTTGATTTTCTTTTCTTGCAAGAAGAAAAGAGAAATATGGGCTTTTTTATTCAGGTGTGGCACTCTGTGACATTCATGTTTGAGTTCCAGTCATGTGTCTTAAATGGCTAAAGAGTTAAAAAAAAAAAAAAAGAGAGAGAGATTGAACATAAGGTATTAATAAAAGGTAAAAAAAAAAAAAAATGAAGCCAACTTGTGAATTTTTTAGAAGACGACACTATTTCAACTGGCCTCTAGAGACTCCTTGACAGCTCTTATTACACAGCGGCAAGCCTTTACTATATAAGTTGAATGACTAAACAATCAGCAAAACCAATAAATATGCAACTTCTATCATTTTCTGTAAGCATCACAGTGAAATTGCTTATGGCAGATGTGGAAAAGCTTTGCACTGCATAAAAAATTGGTGAATTTTTCCACAAATGGTGCTTATACAGAGAAAGGCAAGTAAACCTCAAAAAGTATCACATTTTCAAATCCATGAAATTAGGATCACGTGTTCCAGATTAGGTGCCAACGGTTAGAAACTATCGTATTTAAACCTGCAGTATGACGTATGGAGCGTGGTATTCTCTGTTCTTGAAGCATGCGGTGTCGCTATGCCAAGCTCTAGAGAGCTGTCCGCGTCTCTCAGAGAAAAAAGGTTAAGGACACCTGTGAGCACGAGCACATCAGGAACCGCTGGTTACTGGAGTGACTAATTTTAACAGATCTGTGAAGTATAGGAGAGAAAATGATTCTGGTTGTTTCGCTGTATGAGGGACTGGACAGCCTGCAGTCACTGATTCAGCAATGAGTTCTGGATCATATCAAAGAACAGTCAAAAGTAATGTGAGGAGAAATCTGTCAAGGAGTTGAAGCAGAACCAGAAGTGCACCTTTTAACAGGATATTAATCCCAAACCACGCTAGCAAATCCTCTAAGGAATGGCCTAATCAAAGCCCAGATCCCTGGTGCACATATTCTTTTTGACAGAAGAATACTGAAACTATTCACATTTTTGTTTCCATAGATTTGTCTGCACGCATCACTTTAAAGGTCACCTTAGCCGACGAATGTCAACAACTACAACAATTTTCACAAAATGTAACTTTCACAAGGCTATAGCTCATAAGACTCGGATCATTAAAAATGAAATCAGCATGACGTAAGCAGTTTGATGGGCTCTTTAGCACTCATGCATTCGCTGCTTAATGAAAAGAAAGACCTGTATACAGGATGAAAATGCATTCGCTAGGGAAGAGAACAAAAATTAGCTCCCACAATAAATTTATACAATAAATATTCATAAACATATTCATTCAAGTAAACTTATCAAGACTTGATTTGCCATACTCGGCACACTGAAGGTTCCGAGCACTAGCTGTCTCTCTCTTTAAGTGGAAGAAAGTCAGAACAGATGACAGAGGCGATGCCGCGGTGGAAAACGCTACATCCCAATCCTCCCGTCTTAGCTCGCTCCTTAGACAGAAATTCTATCCATCCGATTTCAAGCGAGCGTAAAACACGGTTAATCGGTTGTGTGGCCATCTATCGTGCCGCCAGCCACGTGACTCGTGAATTTGAGAGCGCAGAGACGCTGAACTGAGGAGAAGGTTGGGATTTGCCAGAACAAGTTGGCAGGGCATGCGCCCGGTGTGCATCGCTGACTGTTTTCCACTGCGCGCGCGCGATGCGCGCGCGCGATACCCGCGCCTTCACGTTTCGCAAGTGATTTTGCACATTGTTGATCAGAGCAAGCTCTTCTCCTCGGAGCACTGAAATATTCATCTACTTGTACCAAACACGTACAGTAAAGCCATGAATTTTAAGGTGACGTGTAAAAAAAAAAAAAAAAAAAAAAAAAAAATTCCCCCCCTGTTTTATTCATCATTAAGAGGCCCACAACCCACATACGCTGTGAGCTACCGCGTACAAAGAAGCTTATTCAGAGCTCCTCTTAATATCACTAAGAATGTCCAGCTAACCTACGAAGACGACTCTTTCTGTGTCTCTGTAGATCAACAGGGAAGAGCTTTGTTTCTATAAGATCTGCATTATGGCAGATGCCACACCGATCTCCCTGTCAATCCCGGCTTTTATCTTCCCCTCGGATATTTCAGGGAGCTTCCTCCCTTGAGAGGATTTCCAGACTTTCCCCCAACAGATACAGACTTAATCTCTCTGTGCCAGTATCAACATGGGGGGGGGACATAAATTAGCAACACAGAACACAAAACACATTCTTCTTTTCACACTCCAACGATAAAATCTCATCCCAATGTTATCTGTACCTTAGATTTTGAATTTGCTTTGGATTTGAACCAAAAAATGTCACCTCGCAAAGGTGTAACTTTGAGCTGTGCTCAGCGTCGGCTTCCTCGGTGCCTGAAAGGATCTGTGAGCTGTAACATATGTTTCGGTGTGGGACAAGGAAACCGGAGGCATTTGAGATGATTTAGTATTTTGAAAGTGACCGTTTTGTAAATTCCTAGCAATGCCGTACTTTTATTGATATTGTATTGGCAATAACTGTAGCATTGCCCACTATTATCCTTCAATTTCAGGATGGAACGACATCTCTCACTTTGTCTTCAGCCTTATGTAATCTCAATAAAGAGTGTGCTGCTTGAAGAGCTGTCAAAATAGAGGCTCTCATATATATGCAAATAGGTAATAAATACAATCTGCTGTGCTGAGTGCATGGCTTAAATAAGCAAGATAGGGCAAAGGATGGATGGATGGATGGATGGATGGAAACCCCAAACAGTGCTGCCTGCAGTTATGTGGCAGTTGGCAGGGAGTTCTCTGTCTCTTTTCTACCCATGGCTGTATTGCCCCAGTCAGTTGCATGGCCAATCAATGAACAGCACTTATTTTCTCAACAGATGGAAGGATACTCTTGCCAGAAATTTTCCAGTGCTGCCCCTATGACCTCATGAAGCTCCCTGAGCGGGAGCCCGTCTGCTGAGTCCTGCTGTGACCCTCTCCCAGGGTCATACAGGGTTGGTGTGCATGGACTCAGGAGAAGTAGCTGCCACTGATTTATAGTTACTGAAATCGATTATATGCAGCGCTTGCATACAGTAAATCTGTGAATCTTCAAGTTGCTGTGGTTCATTCCCTCTTCAGGTTATTCAACAGATGCACAGTATGGGGTTAAATGAGGATGCTTATGCTCTTTAGAAGTTCTAATAGGTTTTCAAATGATTAAAAGGTTATCACAGCTATTTAACGTTATAATAATGCCAGTTTTTTTTTTGATAAGCTGGGGACATGTGTTAGCCCTGCGACAGGCTGGCAACCTGTCCAGGGTGTACCGCGCCTCTGGGCCTGTGAAGCTGGGTATTGCATTAACTGCTTTACAGTTAATTGGCTGAATAACATAAATTTTTTAACACAGTCCCATATTTTCAGAGGGTCAAAAGTAATTGGGCAAACTAACATAATTTTATATTTAAAGTCTGCCTGAAGTCAAGAGCCCACGGACATCAACAAATGCCGCGTTTCCTCCCTTGAGATGCTCTGCTAGACCTTTATTTCAGCCGCTACTTGTTTGTGGGTCTTTCTGCATCCAGTTTTATATTTAATAACTGAAAAGCTATCAGCTTGAGATCAGACGACTGATTTGGCCACTGAAGAATATCCCATTACTTTACCTTTAGAAATTATTGGGCTTCCTTTGCAGAATGCTTTGGGTCATTATCCATCTGCACTGTGAAGCGCTGCCCAGTCAGTTTTGCAGCACTCGGTTGAATCTGAGCACAAAGTGGAGCCCTGCACACTTCACAGTTCATCCCAGTAAACACTACAGACATGGTTTCACTGGCAGCCATACATCCCGGTGCCATAACACTGCCACGTTTGTGTAAGATCATGAGCGCTCCCTTTTCTTATCCATGCTTTTTTCTTCCCATCATTCTGGTGCGCGTAAATCTTGGTTTCACCTGGGAAAAAAAAAAGTTTTCTAGAACTGTGCAGGCTCTTTAGCGATAAATTAACTTGGCCTCTATCGTTCAATGCAAAAGTTCTGAATACATGCTGGCAATTCTTCACACCCCTAAACACCGTTAATATAGCTACACTGTGATGGGCTGTTTTTACTCTCCCTAAGTTGTGAACAACAGAGTGGCATTTAAAACTTCAGCTAGTTAATTCATCATCTCCAGCACAACAGTGTTTTTTGCCCTGTAAGCAACTTGTACCTGAAATTATACACAGCAAACACTATTGCACTTCCTCTCTATTCCTTCCATTCACTGGCGTACTTAATTTGCCCACAAGTAAACCAAAAGAAATTGATATTTCATATGCAAGCCACGTAAATGCAATGGAGTTATAGGGCTCTTGCATTATTAAGAGCAATGCCAGATAGAAAATGCTAAGTACTCAAATTATTTACTTATCCAGTCAGCCACTTAAATTATTGACACTCAACTTGATTTAAAATGCATTTAGTGCTTAAACACAGTCAGGACTCCCCACTGTATGCACACTCACAAAAAAGAAAACGACTGAAGAATTGTATTGTTTAGAGAACAAAAGCTTGTAGCCTGGGAAGAACCCTAAACAAGCACATTACAAGCCACATTTTGTGTGCCTACCCTGCAGGAGTCACTATTACACAATAGTGCTTGAGCATGAAGCTTGCGTCCCATTTAAACCCACGACTGCTCCCTGTAAGGGATGCAGAGAAATCTCCAATATGTTGATTTAATTCGCTTCGCGGAAAAAGTTCAAACGTCCTGATACTGCTGCTGACCTCTTGCATATTTCAAAGGTCTAATTTCTCTCGACTTTTTTTTTTTAACTGACTGCGTGGTGACTGCACACTATGCAAAACATTTTTAGAAGGCTCCTTAACCGTAGCTTAATTCACGGTAGTTTAAATCTGCACAATGTCTTAGCACTCAGTTTTGTCTAACATTCTCCCGGTTTAGCACTCGCAGTCAAAGGAGCTGATCAACTTGACGATAACCAGTGGTTCTGTATCAAACAGACTCCTGATGCATATTTTGCTGAGCGTGCACATCAAACTCTGTTGCTTTACAATCACACACTCATGAATCCCAGTGCAGCAACCTTTGTAAGATGCAATGTTATAAGCATTCTTTAGCCTACCAAGCCTTCTTGGTTTCACAGATGAAAGAGAACCAACCTCCCATGCAGGCAGTTAAAAAGTGTTGTTTGTGTCTTGCGTGTCACAGGCCAGGGTCTGCGGGTTTTATCGGTCAAATCTCCGGCAAAGTTCCCCCAGTGGTATGAAACAGCTGTTACAGTGTGATGGGGCCCCCAAAAAAGAAAAAGGAAAAATATGCAGGGCAGCCTACAGTCCTTGTAACACTGCCTCTCATAAACCCCATGGCCTAGAATAAAACTGCTGATTAATAGCTTGTGCACATTAAAAGCACGATCGGCTTTGAGAGTGCCAACTGTGCTTTTGGCTCCAGCGTATACTGAAACGCAAGGCAGCTCTGTGCAGATTGAACAGGGGCGTAATAAAGACAGCCCGTGCACACTGTTAATGAAACAGCACCAGCAGTACAGTGTGCTATCTATAATATGAATTTCAAAATCATACAAATGCAAATATATAAGTTGAATGAGAGTGAAAGCTCTAAAAGCTGAGGAGCTCTTAAAGCAAGCCCAGTGGGCTTTTACTAGGGAAATTATTTAGGCATGAACAGTAATACAGTCCATTACATTTTATGAACTCAATTACCTCAAAAAAGGCTGACTTCTTGTAATGACACCAGACTAACCTCTGTAGATAAACTCGAGATCGAATTACCTTGACAGCAGAATGTGCGGATTTGTAGCAACTGGGTTTATTCTCCCAGTGGAAAAGGAAATATCACGAGGGGAATGAGTATGCGTGGTTGTGTTTAAATTCGACCTAAAATGAGGATGAATCTGCGGGCTCACGAGATATAAATTTCCAGCTGCTTTAACTTGCGAGTGGCGTTATTTGTTGTTGTGCTTCTTTATGGCATCGGATAAAACGAGGAAGCTGCTGCCTGATTTGTGCCCTCGGCTGTTTAGATGCACATGTGCGGCTGTTGAATTTGCGCACAGGGACTTAAACTGTCCTAGTAGCAGCGAATATCTGCGGGTAAAATAATATAATTTGCTCGTGAGCGTGTTTTATCACACTCATGGCAAAAATCTGAAGCCCTGCTTCAAAAGTTGCATCATCCCGGTTTCTTGTCTGTTCCATTTCTGTCTATTCAGTGAGAAACGGATGCACAGCGAGATAAAAGTCTGCCTCTTCATGCTTTTCACTGAGGCTTGGATTGCTCAAAACTTCTCCAATAGTGAAAATCAACTCTACTCTCTGGTGTCTACAAATCGACATATTTAAGCTCGGGCCATTCAGTATCAAAACCCATCTGGGTTTTTTTTATTGGCAGCTAGAGTTTGGGAGCCCTTTAAGCAATGAACACGGCAGCCTGAGGCATGGATCGAGGGCTGAGAAACTCCCAATCCACAAGTAGAGGCTGCAGTCACCTCCAGGAGAATTCTCCCGAGACCGGAGAAGGGAGGTCCTGAAAAGGTCCTGAGATTTAACAGAAAGTGCCAGCAATGATAAAGTATACTGCCAAAAAAGAAGAAGAATTTACAACTCGCCGGGCCCACGCTGCATCCACGGGGAGTAAATGAAAACAAGGTTAATGCATTCGGCTCTTATTACCCACGCTGGAAGACAAGCCATCAGCTGTGTCGAGAGGCAGAAAGGCAAGAAATCAAAACAGCAAGTGATATGCTGGCTGGTATACAATAAAAATCGTGCAACCACGGAAACCTACTAGGCCTGCTCTTTGGTAATGACTTATAAAGCATGGCGGAAAGACTTTGTTTCTACAGTGAATGAACCCGGACTGAAAGGTCTGCACCAATGTTCTCTTCTAGTAAGTTTATTGACTTCTATGTTTTCCATGACCCTTGATGGCTGCTAGAAACACAGTTGGAAAAATGTCCCAACAAAAAACAAAGAACAAAATGTTTTCAGGCTCCCTCTTGGCTAGTCAACCATGGGTGATTGTTTCCAGATTACAAGAGTGCCAAGAAGCCCCCTGTGACCTACAGTGTAATGGGATGGGTCTTTAATCTCCTGTTTTGTTCCCTAGATAGTGTTGTCTTAATAAGTGGCGTGTCTGTGTTTGGATGTAATACCCTCTCTAATAAGACTTAAGCTCCCTTCTCTTTGGATGCCAGCTTGGAGCTCTAGAGTGTCGCAGTGTGAGGTCAGACAGCTTGATTCCCAGATCTCACACACCCAGATGGGCGACTACGACCAATTGCTCCCGTGTCAGTCACGCTGACCCGTCAGCTCCGGGCTTAAACAGCGGGGCGGTGGCAATCCTGCCGGCCGACGGGGGTCCGCCGGTTCAGTATGGCAAATAATCTCTCAACAAGGGCTGCTGCTCCTGTCTAATGTGCCTATTAGTCATACGGGTACATTAACAGCTAGAAAAAGTAAAGGAGGAGATTTTTAAACTCAGTTGGACTTTGCCTTTATTGATCTACAACGAGCTCATCATTATGTATTCAATTTATAATGATGATGAATCACTGGTAAAAACATGGCTATTGATATTAAAACCGATCTTTGTGATTTTTAACTCTAAAGGATATAAATCACCTTTGGAAGGCGCCTCTTTACTCCTGTCTCTGTGGGTACTGGTATTAAACTGCCTATATTTAAATGTGCTTGTACATTGCTAGAAGGGCAAAATGACAAACTGATCTCAAATTAACAGAATTCAGAGTTTACCAGAAAATATTTACTTCTCCTCTTATTTGAAAAAAGTCTTTAAACCTCTTGCTGCCAGTTTTGTGACGTCAACACATAAAAATGTAACAGTCACAATAAAAAGTTGCTAAGTTCAAACATCGATGAACGCAAAGGTGGAATGACCTCTTTACTTTTGCCAGCAATTATTACCTGGCCCATTTAACACAATCTGCACGAATCAGTGAAAGTGAATTCATCCCCCAAAGCGGCTCTTCCCATAAAACCAAATACCCCGACACAGCACCCCACCCCCACCACCACCGACCCCTTACCCCAGCTGCACCCGGGAACAAAGCCCATTATTGCTCCTCTGAACATAGATGCTGTGACAGGTAAATGTTGTCTCTGAAGAAAATGTCCCATGATGACAACATTCACTGCAGGGCGACTATTATCCCTGATTCATCATTCTCATATACTGCGGAGGTTTGCGTATTTCTTGCCTGCAGCTTATCAGCAGCAGCCATTCTCTCTCTGCCTTGTGCTCCTCTTTCTAGCCTCCCCCCCTCTCCTGCCTTTTTCCCCTCCGTCTGTCCTGCTTCAGCAAATCCCACCAGCCAAATGATTTACCCCAGAAATCTAATGGAAGTGATTTGACTTCCGATTAATAGGGCTGACATAGGCAAAACACCGGGGCAGTATACTACTGTGCCCATTATGCTAAACACAGGCCGCATGGATAGAAAGCCCACGGGGCTTTAGGTTGTTTGACAACAGCAGCTGGTGAAGTAAACACAAAACACATTTCTGAGTGTCACAAAAATGTGATATCAATATTTGATACTTTGCGATGCCAGTGCAGCACTCCCAATTAAATCACGCATCTTGATGTAATAAACGCAAGGATATTGGTTTCAGTCTTGACACTTATTATTTCCACTGTTTTGTCACGGCAGCAGCTTCCACTTTGATGAACGCCACTGAAAGTGATAATTGCGCTTCGGGCCGGTGTCTTCCTGTGAGACGAGGATATAATTCAATGCTGTGGGATCAAATCGAAGATGTTATATGAGGCCTAAGACCCAGGATAATTAAATTGACATTATAACACCTCAGTGAAAACTTGTAGTATTTGTGCTCCTTGGTGCTTTTCATTCCTCTCCCCAACATGGCCACAAATATTATTCTATCAGGAGTTCATAACTCTCCACTCGATTTATGGACAAACTGTCTACATCTGGCCCAACATATAGCCTGATCCCTACATTGTTCTGTTCACACTATATAAATATTATATTGTGTTTTCCTAGAATCAGGACATGGCTGCCTAGGGGACATTCTATAAATACACCCTGACAGGCTACATGGCTTTTAGGGTCCTCTGTGTATTCACTTGGCTTGCTTGGAGTAAAAGCCTCTGTGTTTCTGCAGCTCTGAGGGATGATCTATGTGCACCAGCCTCACTGTGATTCGATCTCACTCAGAAGAGGGCTTTTTTCCATTTAAAAGTGCCAGCATGTCCAAGGTTTGTTAGAAGTAGAAGAAGGAAAATGCGGTGAGGTTCTCCGTGAGGGAGTTTGCCAGGAGACAATCAAACAGTACCGCCCCGGGATCTGCTGTCTCGCAATTAAAAAAAAAAAATGCTAATTCAAGCATTAATGGCAACCGATTGTAATTCCAGCCCTCATTGCATAGAAACACTGGTAGTTGTCCTCCTTCAGAATATCGAACACATGCAAACCCAGCAATCTAGAGCGAAGATTAGATCCATGAGGCCTATGCAACCTTTCAAATATCACAGGCATCCGTCATGACAGCACAACGAAAGGTGACGGCAAGCAAGGCTGATTTTAAATGTTGCAGTACTAACATGCCATTTTCAGTACCTGTGGTAGGGGTGCTGTGAGGTTTAGCGCCTGTGCTGTGGGGGAAAAAAAGCCCCCAATTACCTTCATCTTAACTTTTTATGGATGAAATAAAAATCATATTTTGACAAAAGTGGCAACTCATGACTGAAATAAAGGAAATGCATCCCAACTTCTTAAATTTATCTTCAAAAATAACATTTGAAATCCTAGTGGGACCACGCGTGAAAAGACCAATGGCTCATGTATCAGAGGTGACTAACACACTATTACATCCTTTTTTTTTTTGACACCTTGTAATCCAAACAGCAGAAACTGGAGAAAATTCCCAGTCTGCGTGGCATATGCCAGACAACAATGCCGAAGATCAAAATGGCACTTGTGAAATTCTGATGAGCAAGTCAACACAGCATCACATGGCGCTTCATCCTCAGCTCACTCACACACTCACTTCACATCATTTTTATTCATTGAATGAGCATGCATGCCAAATCCCTCTTAAAGTTCAAGTAACCAAAACAATTCAAATGCCATGCTTTTTTGGAGTCTTAGTCAAGCAAGGACCTTTCCATTACCGCTATGAATGGGAGCAATGTCACTTTTGCCTCCCAGCACCAGCCAAACTAGGGGGGAAATAATTCTGGTATGTATAAGCAGAAACAAAACAGTTACTGGCACACAATCACAGCTCGCTGGATACCCCCGCAAATTATTTAATTACCAGGCCCCGGTTGAGTATATATTTAAGCCATCATTATCTACCGAGTGCAATTGTTGTTAGGAGATACTGCCACGGCACATAAAATGGTACTCAAAAGAATTGTCAAAATTCTCCCTCCTTTTTCGCTCAGCTCCATTCTGGGAGCTTTATTTTCAGGATTTTGTTAAGTCAACAGCCAACGCTGTGAAAAAACAATTCACAAAGTTTAAGGACATACAGTAGTTTTCTATTTTCTCCCTATGTGTCATTACTCAACCTGCTGCAGAGAAACAGACATAAAAATGTGGAAGATAAATTCCATAAAATATCTAAAGCAGGGCTCTCAAGCACCCCTGATGTAAAGGGATCGCTGCATATGAACTGCTCAAATTACAAAAGGAAAGGTAGATTCTACGTATGGTGTTCCTCACTTTCTTCTAGCCTAACATATCTTGATCTTGGAGTCACGTGTCTGTGGAGGAGTATCTTAAAAATTGTAATCATTTATGTCATTGCTTTGTTTTTCAGTACCAGTGGTCCACTGACCTTCAGCTTCGGAGACACCTACAACATATTTTTAAAGCTTACTGTTGTCACTGAGTGTTTTAAAGTAATCTCAACAGGATGTACCTTGGATTATGCTCTAATTTTGGAACCAGAACATATTAGGAGCAGTAGCTAGTAGTCAGCAAAGCCCAACCGATATAAGATTTTTAAGAGCGGTGCCAATATTTGGTGACATATCAGCTGATACTTTTTTCTTTCAGCCACAAAACATGAAGAGATTTCCCTAACATGTGTTATGTGTAGTTATGAGTCCTAACTAAGATAATGTGATAATGCTGTTTAGTCATGGATTATTCATTTACATTGTGCCTGACTCTGTTCAGATCAGCTGGTTGTGTTTGTGGCGTTCCAAACACTGAAACCACTGACCTACAGGGAAGCTGCAGAGTGCCCTCTGATGGACAAATGATGCAACATCACCATTCATAATGTGTTGAAGGGTGTCTCTCCCGTCTCTTTACCTTTTAAATTTCCATTTGTCGGTCATTATAAATGCCGACATATCAGCAAATAGCTAACATCGGCCCATATATCGGCCCCATTGATGAATTGGTCAGGTTGGTTTCATTTGCACAAAACTAACTAATGCTTTACTTTGGCTTTGACTTGATGGTTAGACGTGGTCACCAAAACTGCTTGGTTAAGTTTAGGAAAAGATCCTAAGGTTACTAGTAACCTAGTAACCCTGCATGGTGAAAAGCGACAAATTGGAAGTGACACCCATCTCACTTTTGCCATAACCTGCTGCATCATGGCACCACTGTCAAAGGGCACCATGTGAGATGCCACTGGCACTGACAGAACAGCAGTAAGTGATTCCCTGGGAATGACAACAGTCTGGGTTTAGAGCTGCCAATTAACTTCAACCTTAACTTTTAAGGATGCAAACTTCTCCCCAAACCAAAAAAGAGCACCAGGAAAAAAAAATGCAAGCAGCTCCACTGTGCAACAAAAATGGAAATTCAATCATTTCGAATGCACATTATTCAGAAACAAACTGGTCAAATTTCAGAAATTCATATTCTAGAAGAGTACTTCACACTAGAGAAATCTGCATTAACATTGCATTTGTGTTTCTCTCAGCTCGTCAAACTTGCTAAACAGCGTGAACACCGAAGCACATCTGCCCATGATGGAGATTTCCTCAAGAGATCAAAGGCCTGTTTCAGAATCACCTACACCGATAAAGCTCATTCTAATGATCCAATGCCAAAGTACAGCTGTCTCGTGATTGTTTTATTTAAATATATGCACAATGACAATGCTTAATCTGTTGCTGAATTTGCTGAATCTCAAACTTGTGTCCATAATTTCCCAGAACTGGAAATCCTGCAAACAAACTCTGACAGTTAATGAATAATTCTTACAGTTTGGAAGCAGATCGGGGTGGTTGTGGAACGCAGCCAGGAGGCACCTCTGAGGCTAGGCTTTTCACGTAGTCTTGAAGTGCCCCATTAAGAAAAGCTTAAAACTATTACATTTAGATGCAGTTAAAAATACTGGCTGTATTAAATGCATCTCAAGGCCAACAAAAATACAGAAGGATGTTCAAACAAACCAAAATACAAGTAACACGGACAATGAAGATGCTGACTCGATTCAAACATATAATTTTGACACTTAAGTTAAAGGAGCCAACAGCATAAATACTGTTATTTGCAAATATGCAATATCTATTAGAAAAGATTCATTTTTAGGAAACATCATGGAACTGCACCAGACATTATTTGAAGCATGCGTTGCCAGAGATGGATGTAGCTACCATGACGTCATTTGTCAATCACAAGTCATTAACCAATGAGCATATCTCAGATATCCGAATGATGGTTTCTTCAGTATGACCCAAAATGAGTGATAGAGCTCCCGGGGCTGTCGGGACTGTTTTTGTGTAAACTTCTATAGGACAGGAAGTCTTTTTTCTAACCGCAGATATCAACCTGATGGTGATAGAGAATGCCGTTTTAAGGCACGTCCATGCTGGATTAACTTTTCAGAACTGGAAACTGGGGTTTTGGCAGTTTCTCTGAACATGTGCTGTTGTTCATCTGAGGTTGTATTTACCAAATTTTATTACCTAATAAGGACCAGATTATTTCTTTTATCCTATGTAAAACCTTAGAAATTAAAGAGGGTGTACTTTCTTTTTTGTACGACTGTACGTCAATAAAATGGATTTTGGGTCTGTTTTTTGTGGCATACTGTATACTGTAAAAGAACTTGGATAGAGCTCCAGATATGATCACACTTTAGCACCCATTTTAAAGTGTGAGCTGTAAAAATCTTTTGTATGTGTCTCACTAAGCTGATGGGGAATTTGGAAGCCGTCCTATTATCTGAAAGCCAACGTGGTTGGTGCCAGCTCCTGCAGACTAAATCAGTAGCAAGGATGGTTTTACGCTAAGCACATAGACTTCGACTTTCCTGCAACATTTGAATCATTTATTCCGATGCACGATGTGTTAATAAGGGCTCCATGTTCATTCCTGGTGACACACAGTTTGATAGTCTATTTGTGGATTTTTGGTCTTTCCGCATATTTTCCAGGCACCTTGGAACCGTCCCGCTGTGAACTAGGGCCATTTTTCCTGAAGCTTTTTAATTAATCACATGACAGTGTTCCATAACGTGGGGATTTCAGCAAGCATGAACTACTTTAACCTTAAGCAGTCACACTCTTTTACTCTGAGGCTGAAAATATTACACTGAACTACACAGCTCAGTTTAAAAATAATTTTTAATCCTGCTGAAAATCATTCATCAAAACTTCTGTTTAATTCATTCTGCTTTTCAACTGTTGCACTTACAGTTGTGTTCCAGGTTATCTACAGTACCAATTCCAGGTTTAAGTCTGACCACATACTAACTTATTTTTCGTACACATTACAGACTAACATAAAGCCAAAATAGCCTAAATATGTTAACTGGTCAAAGTGGCTGATGTAAGCAATCTAATCACACACCGTAATTTGCAATCTCCCACGCAGAGTACAACAGTTTTCTTATTTTTGTGACACTATCTTGGCTTGCTATGTTGAAATACTGATACCACATATACAACAAAAAGACACAGATGGTGTGTGGGGGATATATTGTAAAGCCCGACCGATTTTTAAGACCAATACCGATATTTGCTGATTTAAAAATCCAATAAGTCAGCTGATAATTTTTTGCTTTCAGGGACAAGAAACAAACAGATTTGTGTAGTTATTTATGAGTCCTCAGATAATATGAACATACAGCTAAAAATTAATTAGTTTTTTTGTCACAACAAGTCGTGGATTACTTATTTATGCTATGCTGGTTGTTGTGTTGCAAACAGGCAAGTTGCAGAGTGCCCTCTGGTGAATTAACTATGCAACATCAACACTTTATATTGTAAGGTATGTGCTACAATAATTACAGAGAAAACCCAGCAATCAAAACACCCCCCCCCCCCCCCCATGAGCAAGCAGTTGGTGGCAGTGGGAAAGAAAAACTCCCTTTTAACAGGAAGAAACCTCCAGCAGAACCAGGCTCAGGGAGGGGCAGTCATCTGCTTTTTTCATGAAGTCAAAAAGCTTTTTCATCACAAAATGACCCGTCACACCCCAGTATGTAACGTTTTTTTGTACCATTAGGCGATTCTTTAAATCAATTAGTTGAGGAGACAATTGAACAGGAAAACTATGTGAATTTAAAATAATTCAGAAACTATTAATGCAATATTTTTAGTATGTTCATAGCTTCTGCATAGCTATGGCCCTGACGACTGCATGATCAAGTATATGTATTGTAACTGCTCAAGAAAGTCTATTCATTGATAATTACACTTCACTACAAAGTAGCAGAAACCAAACACTGATGAAAACAAAGTGATCTGTCATTTAAAAAAAAAAAAAAAACAAGAATTTTCAATCCCACTTACATGGTTTTCTAATTATGCAAAGCAAAGGATGGCAATGCCACTGTGTGGAGATTTGACCTTTTCCCCAAAAGTGGACTATCACAGACTTCTTTTCGCTGACCCCCAGAGAGACGAACATCTGCTGAGAGGAGCTGATTTGCATCTGTGGTATAAAGTGAGCTGCCTCAGGTCAAAACGAGGAGATGTGACTCTCACGCTCACTTAGATGCTATAGTGGCAATTTCTCCCAAGCATATGTTAAGGATAAACTGAAGGCTGTGTATGTTTTTATTTGGAAAACATAACAGGAGAAAAACTTATTTGAATAGCTACAAAATTTGTCTGGCTTAGTAATGCATTAGACTTGGTCTTTTTCACATCATCAAATGCCCTCAGGGGACCAATTAAAAATAATATGAATAATATTGCTTTTCCCCATTGCACACACAATACCGCACCGCAGCCCATGTGCTTTTATGGATTAATCTAAGAATGGAAGAAATAAAAGGTTTAATCTGCCTGCCATTATTAAAAGCAGAAGCCTTCATTCCCCTGCAGTTCCCTGAAACACCAGATCATCTTTAGAAACTACGTCAACGGCATCAAACTGAGTGTTGGCAACTGAAGGGAGAGTCGTGCTTAATAGCGTCCCAGTGCATTCATGTTCATTTCTGTGCAAAGGCAAGGGTAAGTTCAAAGAGATCAGAGAGGTGAGTTTGCCTCCCACACCCTTTATTTCCCTAGGAAAAAAAAACATAATTAATCCATTTACAATTGTGAAATTCAATTTAGTTCTTGGTTCAAATGTTGAAAATTAAATGAGAAAAAAAAGTATCTTTGAAGAGACGAAAATAACAGCAGCTGGATAGCGGATAAGGGTCCCATTACGCACAATTTGTTATTCAATAAATCATTAATGAGTTCTATGAATAGCAGTTGTTGATGGACAAGAGTTAGCGCAGAAGGCAGTGTTGCTGATGCATCAAAATCTGTGCAAGTATTGGCCCAAGCAGCCATGCATACTTCACAATACAATGCATAATGTATGGCTTTTGGGTGCTGACGTGCTGCTAGATCTCGGCTTTATGGCAGCTTTTCAACTCCTCCTTAATGAAGAGCTTTGGATTGTCTCTGTATGTTTTCTCAGCATATATGCCAACAACCATAAGATATGTAAAATAAACAGAGGATGTTGATATTTTTCAGCTGATGGTTAGTGTTAAGTGCCAGCAGATGGGTAAAGATAAACAGATAAGCAAAGACGACTGTTATACTAGTATAATCAAAAGGTTCGCGAGTGAGCTTAATAAATTCAGTCAGTGTCGGGAGACTCAAGCCAGATACTGTCCGCAGCTGCCCCTTCTGACAGCAGGAAATAGTCTGCATCAGCCGTGTTCTCACTACTGGAACTGTTCTGTTTGATTTAGGGGCGTGTGCTGCCCGGGTAGCGTGCGCAGGGGAGGCACGGTATATTCACTAGCTCGCTTTGAATTCGCAGCACAATTATCTGCTCTATTCTCACACGGGCTCAATTGGACTTTGTAATTGGGAGCTGGCAGGTTAAAGACCACTTGATGTCCGATCACAGAGAGTTGACATTTATGCTCTCACATGCAGCACCCAGAAAAGTTCAGGGCTGCAGTTCAAAAAGCTCGTGTTAGTTTGTCCCAGGAAACGAGACGACGGGCTTCACAGGATGAATTCAGCTTAATTAGTTTAACTTGCAGCTCTACTAGTTGATGTAATATATGGTCAGATACCTTAATAAATATTTATTTGTAACTTATGCTCTACAGTCCTCCACCACTCGCTCTCTTTTTGATACAAAAAAAAACACTGGTGCTGATTGATTATGTTTTGTTTTTTTAACCATAAAGCTTCGTTATTATCATGATAAGTGACCCAGTTCTTGCAAATCTATGGAGGGGAAGGGGAAGTCAGTTGTGTTACCTTTAAAGCCACCTTAGTATTAAAACTGTAAACATTCTTATTCTGTAAAAAAACAAAAAGTTAAATGTGAAGATGGCTTCCACGAAAATTGCTTCCCGTCTTCATCAGGCAGCCAAAGCTGTGTATTTTTAATGTAATTAGTTTTATGCCATTAATGCCGATAACTTACACAAGCAGCAAATACAATGATTAAAAGAAGAACAAATCTGTTACTACATTATCTCTACTCTCCATCACTCTCCCTTTTGGGCCAGATGATGCATTACTATGGGAGTCTAGTTGTCACCCTGGCAACTAGCATGGTGCAGGCAACCACCTTAGACAGAAAGCCCAGCGGAGACTTTGCTCTTCCCTTCCAATTATCATTCATCTGTGTGCAGTGACCCTCACAAGACTTTCGGCAGTGTTGTGTGGAAATTCCCTGCTCTGTTCAAAAAAAAAAGGAAAAAAAAGGAGGAAATCTAACAATGCCAAACAGATAAATAAATGGCCTCCATAAATAAATAAATCCAAGAGGCTAGGCAAAGAGAGAGATTGAGGCCAAGGGAACAAATTGCAAGGTGGGCCAAAGTTGAAAGATAGCGACATCAACAAACTGAAAACAGTTGGGCGAGAAGGCCAGGGGTACATATCTGATCACCTGTGAAACTGGGCCACAGCGTAAAAGACATGTCAGAGGTCTCCATATGTTTCTCTCGGTAAATAAGGCTCACTAGATGGCAAATCCAACGGTATGCGCAAAACAGGCAAGAGCTATTTATATTTAAATCATGATCCAATTATTATTTAGACACTCTGGCAGGTGATAAGAACCCCTGCATACTCCAAAATGGAATACTCAGTGTAAATTTAAATAAAGTCAGAGCAAAGCAGACCGAAGAGGTAATGCAATTAAACAGAAATGACATGAAGCTGCAAGGCTACTGCTGAAAGTAAGCATGGCAGTCACAGGAGGGGAGGACAATAGACAAGGAGGCGGAGTAAACGCCACAATTAAACATCTTTGATCCAAATACGGGCCAATCCATGAAACATCCCAGAAGTTCATACATAAGGAGAGAAACACACAAGGGCAAAAACAAGAGGAATACTAGAACAGTTAACAAAGAGCACAAGACAATCTGACAGCTGGGAGTACAAAGGTATACACTCACCAGCCAGGTACACCTGTTTAACCGCACAATAATGCAAATATGTAACGAGCCAATCACACTGCATCGACTCAGTGCATTTAGGCACGCAGACATGGTCACGATGACCTGCTCGAATTCAAACTGAGCATCAGAACGAGGAAGAAAGGTGATTTAAGTGACTTTGAACGTGGCGTGGGTGTTGGTGCTCAGCAGTTTCTGAGTATTTCAGAAACTGCTGATCTACTGGGATTTTCCCACAGAACTGTCTCTAGGGTTTATAGAGAATGGTCTGAAAAAGAGAAAATGCCCAGTGACCAGCAGTTCTCTGGGAGAAAATGCTTTTTTTGATGCCAGAGGTCAGAGGAGACTGGACAGAGTGCTGACAGAAAGATAGGAACTCAAATAACCATTTGCTACAACCGAGGTGTGCAGAAGAGCATCTCTGAACACACAGCACGTCAAAGGATCAGAATGTGGTGTAAACAACATGAAAGCATGGACTGACCCTGCCTCGTGCGTACGGTTCAAGCTGGTGGTTGTGGTGGTCTGATGGTTTGGAGGAATATTTTCTCGGCACACTTTTGGCCCCTTTTTGGTAGCAAACGAGCATTATTAAGACTCCGCAGCCTACCCGGGTATTGCTGCTGACACTGTCCATGTACTCTTCTTCTGATGGCTGCTTCCGGCAGGATAATGTCTCAAATTAATCTCTCACGACAATGAGTTCACTGTTCTCAAATGGCCTCCATACTGTAGTTCCAAGATCTCAATTCAATAGAGCGCTGTTGGGATGTGGTGGAATGGGAGATTGAGCCACATTCCACTGAAGCAACTGTGTCATGTCAATATGGACCAAAATCTCTGATTAATGTTTGCAGCACCTTGTTTAATTCACGCTGCAAAGAATTAAGGCAAGTGTATATAGTGTGGAGACAAACTGGCTGATTACAACACATGTGTGGAACAAAAGAGCAGGAAACAGAACAACTGTAACTGAAGATGGACATAAAACACAAAGTGACTAAAGAGATAAACAGAAATCTGTCACTGTGACAGTAAGACTTTCAGAATGATTACCAGAACAGAATTATTGAACCCAGTCTTGATCAGGCCATATGGGTGGAAACTGGGTGGGCCCAATCTGGAAAAGAAATGGACTAATCTTCTGACTGGCAGCAAAGGGTCATTTTTCTGGGCTTCCAGTGTAGCCAGTGAATAGTCAGGCCAAGATTTCCTTTTCTTCTCCCAGTTATGGTTTATAAATCCATATGCAATAAAAAAAAAACAAAAAAAAAAAAACAGACTGTTTATTTGCAAAACACCAAAAGCCTATTCAAATGTAATCCGTTATTAGAACCCAGACTCCAAGCAGACTACAAACCAAAAAGCTTCTGGTACCAAATGGCTTTGTTTACAAATTCGGCATCGTCATATGCACACGTGTTTTTAGCGAGAAAAAGGTGAACGTGACAAAGGATGCTAGTGGCTACATTGCCACATCATTACCACGTCTCTACCACCAGGCCCATTTCTGACAGCTCTCGTTTTCTCTTTTGTACATCGGGACGGCGTGACAGTACATCAACCGTCTTTGAGGGGACAGAGAGAGGCCGACTCTATCAGTGAACCTCAAACAAAACCGAATCGTCCTTCAGTTGTAACGAGACGGGAAGTAAACTGCTAAAATCTGGAAACGTATCAGAACAAATAAAATTATACATTCTACATGTCAGGTATACCTCCTTACAATGACTCACATCACTAATACTAGTGAGAAAAAGATTTTGTTTTTGTAGAGAACTCAAGTTAAGACGGTTTTTTTTTTTCTTTTAATCAACTTAGTGGCCTTACAGGAACTCTCAAGTGATTTGAGTATACAGTCATGGTGCTTGCCACTTGGGACAAATGGAAACAGCTAGCTGATGGTGTGTGACTGGGAAGATATTTGTGCACCTGGACCCTGCTGCCTCAGCAACAGTGCTATAGGACAGGCATGTTAAACACCGCATCGAGCCCAGAGCTCTCACACAGGTCTTTCCATCGCTCTCATCTCCACTTAATAAAAACCTGTCCCGATAAGCTGAGAATATGCATTACAGTGCTTTGGGAATCAGCCATTTTGCTTTAAGACAATACCAGGCCAAAAAGAGCGGTTCAATTTCCGCCTTCATTAATCTAATCTGAAATTGGGAAATTATTTGATAATGCCACTGCTGCTGTGTTCCATTAAAACTTTACCTGTGCGCCTTACACACGCGTGCAAACAGGCGCATTAGGCGTCACAGAAGGATGCCGAGGGATAAAGTAAGTAAGCACTATTTGGCGGGATGCAAAAAGGTATCTTTCATTTTAGGCTGACATCAGATTCAGCCTTCAGATATACTCAGTTTCTCCAGCCTTTGTATGAAAATGCCTCTGCAACAGCACTCCTTCATTCCCTCCCTCACACTCTCTATCCTTCCCCCTGCAGCCTTCCAGACAGATAAATGGGAGGGGGTCAGACTGAATGAGGTTTTCTCGAATGATCCTACTTCCACACCAGCAAACCAATTACCATGACTAAGATAAACCCCTATAGCACCCCCTTCCAACCCCCCCACCTCTTTCCAGGCAAAAAGAGACAGCCATTGTTGTGGCTCTGCATTTCTGCCACTGCCCCTGGGGGTGGAGGGAAAAAAGCCAAAAAGTCAGCCTGTAGTCACTTTACTGCCTCTCCAGCATGACATGGACGCACACATTAACGCAAACCGCAAAACATAGAACTGCGTTTTCTCAGGGAAAAAAAAAAAAGTGACATTTTACATCCAGCCGCTTCATTAGCATTTTTCCTTCTGTATCTTAAAACTGAGAAATGTCATGACCATGCCTGCGGGCTATAAGTCGCAGCGCTGTGTGATGAGTCGGTCTTGTTTTGGTGCCAAACTCTGGGGCGAAGACCAAAGCAGCCTTGATTTAAACTTCTTGCCATACTTTTGCTAACTTTACAATTAATGCCATTATAAAAGGTGCCTTATTTGTTTCCCTAAATTGTTACTTGCAGAGTTCATTTAGCAAATTTTTTATTTATTTTGTTTGTTTGTTTTTGCACCGATCGTAGCAAGTGCCTTGAATTTTCCTTTAAAAAAAAAAAAAAAAAAAAAAAAAAAAGCAAAAAATGAAGCTGTCGTGATATGGGTATACTGGGTATGCTATCAGTAAGAAGATGAAAAACCATCCAGGAAATCCAGTTTGAGTAAAATATATACTACTGTCACACAGACTCTTACAGCTCAGGAACGTTGTGGGCCGTTACAGTCCAGTGGGCATGTCCCTGTGGGATTATGGATGTGCTCAGCATTTTTCATGGAAATCCCACTCGCTGAATATGAGATTTTTTGCAGCTGTGATATTTCGACCTGATAATGGCTGAGAAAGGTCAGGGGGTCACGATCCTCCAGGATCTATAAATATCCGAGGCAAATTTCACTGCAATCTACCCTCGAGAATCAAAATGATGCATGAATGAACAAACCGCAGAAAAATAGAGATCATTACCCTCAGTACCCACTGGTATTATTGTGAAAACAGGAAAAAAAAATGATATGTGCTGTTTCCTACAGATATGTGGGTTAAGATTAAGAACACTAATAGCAGCACAGCGTGAGTGAAATACGTGTCAGGTGGGCTTTGGTGTCTTATTTACCTGCCTCGGGAGCAAAAATATCCAATAGCCTTGTAGCTGAGGGAATCTCAATTTAAAAACAAATGGAAATCACTGACAACCACCGCTTATTGTAGTGCAGCTAGCGAGAGGTGCCCCAGCCTCTTGGCAGGGTTACAGCTGCTTACAATACAGATACACCCCTCTGTTCTCAAGGTTAAACTGACCTGAAGACTCTACGTGGGCTGGTGGGCGCTTGGCCACACAGTGTTAGCAAAACATGAGGCCTAATAAATCAACTCATCTATCTTTGTTGAGTCCTGCCACATGTAGTTTGTCCAGGACGCCGCTAATGAATGGTAATGATTAAAGCAGATAGTTTGATTAAACTTACTGGTATGATTAAGCCACCCTTTGAGAGGCTGCTTTTTTTAATACACGGGAAATAAAAAGTATTTTTAAATAGACAAAAACAAGATTTCAAAAGAGAATCTTTAGAAAACCTGAACACAAACAACGGGCAAGCGTAAAATGAGTCTTTAAATATAAGAAACCTGTTTAAATATCTGGAACATTTGCTGAGACAAGAGCAGTAAAAAAAAAGAGTAAGATTTGTTCCTATTCCAGCACGAGTTGTGATTAGTCCTCAGCGTTATGTAGTGCAAATACACACAATGTAAACAAAGTTTTATCTTAGGCAAACAAGATGAGCTAATCAAACACTTCCTGGAGCGCTCTTCTTGCACATAAAACAGGTGCGAGCCGCGAGTCTGGATCGCGTGGAACATCCCACCACCAGTACTGGATCGCACCTGTTTTGAGACCAGCTGCAGGCGCTCATTTGGATCATGGAGCAGAAGCAGCTTCGTGCTGCAGTCTGTGAGGATCTCTGTCAGTAGATCCAAGATGACCCAGCTGCGTGGATGATCATCAGTGGTGATGAGTGATTAAAAACCCAGACACCAAACAGTAGCGTCGGCACTGGGAGAGCCTGCAGTCTCCAAGACGGTGCGTCCGGTCAAATACATATAAACTTATTTTATCCAAAATAAATGAGAATTTGGCCTCCCAAAAGTATGCGACAGCAGCCCACCGTGAACAGTGCTGGCAAAGCAAATTTAAGGATGAGAACTGATGTAGCGGGGTGAAAGGTCACTAACTAGAAGATGGTGGTGTTGCAGGTTTGACAAGTGAAGTAATTGATCATGAGGGACTCCACTCGTTGTTCACTCTAGTCCCACACTGCAGACTGAAGAAGGTGCTGAGCAATCCCGAAAAGAAGGCGTCAGCAAGATTCTTTGCAACCAGCCGGCGTTTCTTGTATTTATACTCCTCCTGCTCTTTTTTCCTCTATTCTCCCTAAAAAAAAAAGGACGTGCTGTGTAACGGCGTAATCCAGATGCCGTGACAATGCTTTTGTCTGTGAGCCACCAGGGATGTGATTTAAAAAATAAAAAAAAAAGTTTGTCTTTTGAACTGTCTCATGAACTCAAAGTAGTTCTTATGTGCAGTTGGATAAAGAGGAAAATTCCACAGCTGGTTCAGACGTGTAAATCACCTGCTTCAGTTCTTTACATTATCTAGGAGGCAGTAGAGCTGCAGAGCCCGCCTTTTTGGCACCTGAGACGTTCATTAGCAATTGTCGACATGATTCAGTGTTCACCCGCCCCGCATGCCTTCCATTTGGTTAAGATCATAGTTTAGTAAGCACGACAAACTCCAATTGAAAAGCTTAGGCTTTTTAATTTGACAACAGCTCATAAAAGCTAACAACCTCTCTGGGTAGCATGGGATTAATAAAGCTCGCCGCGAGTTCAATCAAGATTATCTTTGACTCGGTTCAACTTTTGATGCAATATGTCAGCCAAAGCTGCGGTAATGGGCACTGAAGCCATTGGCTTAAACTCAAGGTCAACTCAGTGAGCAGTGATTTGTCTATCACTTACTGAAGAGATGGCTTGACATTTGCACTCGATTTGATACAATGACTCAATGCAGGGGCCCTGTTAACCTTGAAGAAAATGGAAACATTTTCTCCACTTTTCACATAAACTGATTCTTTGATGAAAAAAAAAAAAAAAGGTTTTTGTATTAATCTTAAAAAAAAAAGCCATTTCTCTTCTGAAAAAAAAAAACATGGATATGTGGTATGTGTTTGCTAATAAAATTTTAACACCTCGTTATTTTATCAAAGACACAACGATTGTTATTTTCCAGCATCCAACGCGTCCCACGAGGCCCGACGAGCCTAATGGGAGGTAGGGCTGCATCAAATGAAGCATGAAAACAATCCGCCCTTAAAAACCCGCTCATCTTTAGGGAGTGAGTGTGCTTAGCCGACTGTTAGTATAAGTTCCCTATGATTACATTTTAATGAAAGCAAACATCAAGCAGCCGTTTCGCGTAGCATTGCAAAGATATTGAGTGGACGAGATTCGTGCAATTAGAACGTGACAGCACACGTATCCCTTTAAAACCCGAAAGATCCCATCATCTGTCATAAGCGTGACCCTTCTACAAACGTTTCATCCGGAGAGAGTCTTTTTCACCCATAACGCTTCTGCCCTACTTCAGGTTCCTATTGATAATTGCTCCAACTGTCAATTAATAACTGAGAAGCAGTTTGCGTGACCCCGCTGCCTCACGCACCAGCACAAATCCACAGTGACTCCAGCCACTGAAAGTCATTACAGCACGGTGACTCAGTCTCAGCTGGCATCACCGGGCAACTAGGGCACAAATACTCCTCGCTTTATGATGCCCCGCGGCTCCGTTTTTATCATCACAACTGCAATCTTTGTCGCATTCCCTCAGAAGCAGACTCGCACAAGTACGCTTACTACTCTGAGAGCATGCTGTAAAATGTTAGGTAATCCATAATGTCCTCTGCTCCTTGTCCCAAATGCTGGTGTCAACTCTGATGGCTCCCCGAGCTGTGGTACGGCACCGTTTCCTTGCTTGAAAGGAAAGGAAGGAAGGTTACTCTACTGTAAATAATGCTTTATAGGGATTGTAAGGCTAAACAAAGGTCAATTTCTCACAAGAATTTAAATAAATCTATCTATGAAGAGGTGGAAAAAATGTGAGGGGTGGGGTTACGAATGGGGGTGCTATTTTCCCAGTCATTTAGCTTGCTACATAACCGCACCCATAAGAAACGGCAGAACAGAAGGACGGTGACGAGCCTGGATGAGACTGAGACAGGTTGTTATTAGTCTACTTACAGGAATAACACAACTGTGCTCTTGATGGGCATGACATGCTATGTTAACATCTCTCAGTTAACTGGAAAAAAAAGAAAGGGAAAAAAAAACGTGGAGAAGATGACAGACGTGTGATTAGGTTAGATTTAGTTTATTCGATTCTATCACAAGAACAGAGCGGGACTTAAAGACTTAAAAATCCTGATTTCAGAATGTGTCCGCTTCCCGAAACACGTTGTGAATTCCACACGTGGTGACAAACAATCGTACCTACGTAATCAGCAGAGCTTAACAGCTGTACAAGTCTAACCATGTGCTTTGGTACTTTAGCAGCACAGCACACGAGCTCTACTGGACTAAGCAGCGTTATGCCTGTGTTGCAGAAACCCCCAATTTCATTGGGTAATGTATCCCATCAATCCCTGTCAGAGGCAAATGCACTGTAATACATTTTGTATTGGATGTGGTCACTCTATTAGCCCCTTCAGCTTTACATAACCCAGCCATGCTTTGATCTGCAATGGTGCGTTAGGGCAGACATGCATGAGTTACTGCTCCGGCATGAGCCTTCCACAAAATGGCAGCAGTGGAATAGTGGATGGCCCAGCCTGGTCTTATTGCACACATCCCCCTTTTATTGCACTGAAACTCCACTTTTCTTTTTTATACCAATGAACACTCATGCTGGAAGAAGTGCGGTTTGCATAATCTGCACCCACCAGTTTCCTCTTATTTTTCATCTTCTTCTTGCGACGCTTTTACTGCTGTGGCCCTTCTGCACTGCCCGTTCCAGACACCAGTTCTTCATCAGCGTAACCACAGACGTGTTATATTTTTACATATTTTATAAGTTCAATTTGTGGGCATTTGTAGCACCCAGCAACGTTCCCTCAAATTGCACAACATTTAGAAATACTGAAGTGGGGACAGATTTTTGTATACTTCACAATGTTTGTTAAAGGACAAAAGGAATCATGGCAAAACTTCCAGCACAGACAACCAATTTCATAAAAGGTGGGGCTTCTCTTGTGCCCTTGCTTCAGAATTGCCCCAACCTGTGAAAAAGATGTCAAGATGACCAGAAAATTACTGAACTATTCTCACCTTTATTTTGGGGGATACATTTATAACAGAAAGCTTGTTATGGAACTCGGGAGGTGACGTTAGAAGGATATGGGGCATTTACCAAGAATAGAAGTTCACTGTAGATGAAGTTAAGATGCCTTTTTAAATTTTTTTTGCAGCCCTTCTAGTACAGGTAATAGCTCTGCTAATGCTGTCGTGCTTAAAAGGTCCTAATAGACCAGATTAGTATGTTTAAAGTGAACATGTGACTAAAACTAAATGTCACCGCTCCGCTCCTAAGAACTTTGGGTCTATTTTAAATAATCATTTTCATTTTCTAGCCCAGAATCTCCACGTCCATGAAACTCATTTGCCGGCGCAGCAACAGCGAGCTGATGAGATCACTGTAAAAGCCCACACCTGTGAGGCAGGCGGACAAACAAAGCTAGCAAGGGGACTGGACGTTTAGCTCGAAAGCCAAAAATTTTCCCCAGAAGTTGGTGCAGAGCGAAGCAAAGCCAAAACGAGGCTCATTCAGTTTTCAACATGAATGTCAGACTGGCTCTTTTTTCTTTTTGCACTGGACATGTAATCATGCAGCATTTGCCAACCTGTTTGCCGTAACTGTACCAACAGTGCCATGATAGCAGGATGAAAAAAAAAAAAACCTCCTGTCAAGTAACACAAAAAGAAAATATTAATATTAATTGATATCAATTAATGTAGTTTCAGCTTTAGGACTGAAGCGTGTTCTTTTCTTTTGCTCTGCAGAACAAATGTAATTTTTTCTGCCCCCCCCGCAACTGAATAGATGCCACGAATAGCGCTCCTCGTGTTATCATCTTTATGATTCTTGTTCCTATTCTTCCCGCGCTTCTGGATATCTTCTGTCACTGCTGGCTCGGATGATTTTGCATTTTAACTGCAATGCCCTTTTATCTCAATCCTTTGTGCGATTTCGCTGGCTCCATTACCTTTTCTCAACAAGCCCATTGTTTGCCAATGTTCTAATGTCTGAATTCGAGTTGTTCATCTATTGTTGCTATGCTGTGTCACTAAATGAGCACGCCTCGCTGACAATGCGCCACGTTCTGCATATTTGGTCTTCTCAGTTTAAGGATAACAGCTCTTGCCATTCACATGCAGACTGGTGACACAAGGATACTCTTCATTGTCCTTGCCTGTCACAGAGCACTAGTTCTATTTCTATTAAAAAAATTCTACCTTCTCTAAAAACGCAGAACCTCGTCCAATTTTTAAGACAGAAAAACATTTGTCTTCTTTCATGATTTTGAAGTTCTCCAGACTTAACAAAATGTTAGCAATCTATTAAAGAAAAGCCATCACTGCTTGCCAAGTTACTCGTAAATCCTCTCTCTTTGTTCCTTCAGCGCCGTTCGACACTTTCTGGGCAACTCTTACATCTGCCTTTGTGATTTGGTTGAGTCTCAGCCAAGCAGAGAAACTGAATATGCATTAATAAACATGCTCTGTGATGTTCATCATAATAGACCTTTTTAGGAGTAATCTAGAGGAAGAAAGGTTCATTATTGGGGGAAATAGTACAAATAAAAAAAAAAATAAAAAAAAAAACTGGTGCACAACTTCCTCACACGAAGAACATAATCCAGCACCACAACATTTTTATACTTTTAGGGCTGAAATATTACATTTATATAAACAATTTGAACAGATTTAAAACAAAACAGACCTGCAGGAAAAGCTTCTCCAGTCTGGTTAAAAGAAAAAAAGGCTGTGAATGTTTTTTTCTTTTCTTTCTTTTAACTTATTTTTTTTTCATACCTTTATTCTTTTTTTGTATTTTTCTTTTCTTTTCTTTTTTTTCATTTCATGTATTTTATTTTTCACTTATTTTTGCATTTACATTCTTTATTACATCTATATATTTAGTCTTTCATTCATTTACCCATTTCTATTTACTAGGCATGAACTTCCATTACCGGGGTATACTGCAAAATCCATACGAGACATGATTCATCCATCAGCTGTGTATTTTTGCCATCGTCGCTGTGTGATGTGATCACGTGACCAACAACATGCGACTGAATCCTAGAGGTGTTCAAAAATATTAAACCATGATGCAATAAATAGGTAATATTCTGCAGGGTGGCAGAATGTTTTTCGGATGGGAGAAATTTGCCTTCTAAAATTATCAAAGGATGCATCTTAACCCAGGAACTTATCTTTTCCCAACCACGTCGACCAAAAGGTTCCCATCGAAGAGAGCAAATAGCACGTGGAATCAACTCGAAATGTCATCAGCTTCAATCTTTAAAAAACGCCTTTGAAACTAATATGAAGCAAACGAACCTCAAGACACAGCAGAGGGCCTCAGCCAGATCGGACTGACACTGTTGTTTTCCCCATTTAAAAACTATTAACTAAAATTATCTGCACCATTCTTTTATGCAAGCTATTCTCCTCTCCCCACAGCTAGCTGTACAAATGCAATGCATTTAATTTCACTTAATTTTATGGTACACAGTAAGCTGGCATTTATGGCAAGGAATTATAAAAAATTCATGGCGGGGAAGTGCTTATAGCAGTTTTATTACTACGGTAGCAGTTAAAAAGAGCAGACTTGCATTCTAGGGATTGCCCTATGAGATTATTATCTTCATTATATGCCGTATTTAAACCAACATCGAAGAGAGATGCTCATCTAAGTGCATCTGTATATGTAAAAGATTATGCATTTTTAAAGAAGGCGAGGGGATCAAGTTCACAGTCGATTTCACCAAAATGATGGTCTCGGCCAAAAAGAAAGCATCCAGCAGTTTAAAGTGATATTATAACCGAGTCCCAGATTGGATATTCATTGAAATGGTTCTTATTTGACTTTTGATTTTTCTCTGATTTTCTTCTAATTGGTTTAAAATATAACAGCTTATATATGTGTGCAGGACTTCCATGAAGTAGAAAATGTAGCTCTGGATTTTATTTTTCAGCTTCAATCACACAAAGACAAAAACATTTATAAATAAGTAAACTATAAATAATTATAAATATTTAACCATCTTCTGGATTTTAAATGAGTTCTATAAATGGAACAGACTGATATGAGTTACTACCTGTTGCTTTAAGTAAATATACCAAATAAATGAAAATTACTTTTTATAATTTTCATACAGCATCACAATTTTTTTATTATTATTATTATTTCTGCTGTTAAAACACACACAGACACACCAAACATGAGACACGTGTTGTGGTCTTTTGTGAATTCAGTGGTTTTTGCTCAGTCAGTATAAACCTCTGATCACCAGGAATATATTTGGGTATATATTTACTAGTGAATACCTAAGTACTAGATTAGCAATAAAGAAACTGCAGTCCCAGCAGTTAATCATTGCATGGGGACTGGGCTATTGCTGCAGGTCATGCCAGAGCTTCCTTCCGCACGGTCCCATTGTAATCGCCTGGATGCCAGGTCAAAATAAGTCACAGACTAATGATGAAGCTCGCAGTTGGTGGGCCTCAGTGACTTGGCAGTCCTTGACCAGCTTCCTTCTTATGTTGATTTATCCGATAAATTGCTGCTCTCTGCCATTTCACATGCCGACATGAGGGCAATTAGAAATGTGCGGCAGGGAACCTTTGACTCTCATTAACTTAAGCTAGGAAATTTAGGACAGGAAGAGAAAAGCAGTAGATACCTCTGCCTTTCCTGACAAACTCTACTGTCCCACTCCATTACAGCAGAGACATGTCCCTTTCTATATAGGTTGCCAATCAATAACCTATTGGTTTGGCCCAAGTGATGTTATTGCTTTAGTTGCACTCCCTGGACTTGGATGAAGATGATAAATTCAGAGGGACTGGAGGGTGTCAGGGCAATTAAGTCGGTTAAAGTAAGCTCAAGTGACGATTCCCATGCTAAACAGGCGAAGCAAACGACCTGAAATAACCCTCACACTAGTGGCTTTGTCCGGTAGGCTCAGCGAGCGCTCTCAGGAAGTCGTCTCCGTGCATAACTTTTCCCCCCGCAGTGTTACGGTAATGACTTAGTACAAGACCCAGCAGCACGTCAAGCATGGCCGAAAAGTGAAGCACTGATTCCAGCCGCTCGCCTGTTCTCCAGACACTGGTAATATTTATCCCAACAAAGAGTGAGTGATTGAGGCACGCAGCACACTAATCCCCCAATGCAATGAAATGTCTTTCCCCACAGCGGAATATTCTCATGCAGTCTACTAAGTTTCCACTAATCCACAGATATCACTCTGAATAAAATGTGCCTTTGGAAAAAAAAAAAAAAAAACTTTATATATTTAAACACAGCACCAGCTTCCCCCCCCCCCCCTTTTTGGCCATACAGATGATATAAAAACTCCCATTAAAAAGCTGATTTGTCAAAACAACAGGTAATGACTAAATAATTTAAGTGGGATGGAATACGCTTTACTGGAAGAGAGAAGACGATTGTGATGTCAGGCAGCAGATGTTTGTCCTGTACTGTACATGCTTGTCACTGTTCACCGAGGCTCATTTACGGTCTTCTTTGTCCAGCGCGAGGAAGGGTTTCATTATTTATTCAAGCAAAGTAAGAGCACCGGGAAACCCAGAACATAATCAGACCAACAGAAAATTCTGACGTGCTGTTTGAAGCCATTTTAATGGTAATTTTATGCTGCACTGCTTGGAAATAATTGCTGTCAAAAATGCCACAACAATTTAAGAAGCTCTTTTTTTTGGGACTCTGGCCATATCGCGTTTTTGCAATCACACAAAGTTCACACAAATGCCTTTGAGTGCATCCTGGGATGCATAGCGTAACCTCGGGACCGCTCTGCAGCGCGAGACGATCAAACCTGTTGGACTCTAAAGGGCCGCAACTTCCTATCGAATCAACCACATGAAGTGTAAAGCTGAGCTGATGTCGGTGCGGTATTGATTATTCCCCTTAAAAAATAACACACTTGTGATCGAGCAGTTTTGAGCTTTATGTCTTGTCTTCGCTAAAGCAAAGAGCAGGGGGGGGCAGTATTATGCAGATGGGTCGTACTCTCGGGACCAGAAATACGCTCAGTGAATTTCAAAGCAAGCTGCTGATTAGATTTAGGTAAGTCTTGTGCTCAGGTGCATGAAACTCACTAATTATCTTATTTCATATAAGATTTAATGTATATAATAAACCAACCTTTTATACTTAATGGAAATTAAACTATTGAATATATGGCAGTAGTGACCAAATCTAATAATTATTTTTTCCTAATTCAAAGCAAAGGGTGTGATATGTTTTCCCATTTTCCTCTGTTTTCTTTAGTTTTCAGTTGTTCTCCACACATGAACATTACAGCTGACATTCCTCCTCTGTCTTTGAAATCAAGTGTGGATCAAAGCCCGTCCTCCTGCGCCTGTTCGGGGGTTCAGCTGTAACTCAGCAGGAGAGCTGCGAGCACTCCGGCCAAGACTGCCATCCCACTTTCAGACGTTTGTTGCAGCGTCTGTCCATCTTTGGTTTTAGATGGATGAACACTTGTTGTGAAGTTTTTATTTGCACTTAGAGAAGGCTAACAACTTCTTATCAACTCTAGAAAGCTGAAATAAAAAATCTGATACATAAAATTAATACTATTTCTCTTCTTTTTATTTTTTTACCTTTGGATTCTTGGGGGGGGGGGAGTGCTGACTCTGCACCCTAAAGTATATGTAAAGCACTGCATTTCCCACCATGCACTGCTGTGTGTTACACCCTCCCTGCCTGGTAAAAAAAAATCCCCATTTTTAAAACTCCCTGTCCTGATTGTAACAACCAAGTTGAGATCTAATCTGATGACATAACCAGAGGTTGTTTTCACAGATTTGACAAAGCTCCTCTGCAGGCACAGCAAACATTACACAACTGTTTACAGGCTCAGCAGGCCTGCACCTGATTTCTCAGCTAGCATTTAATGTGCAAAAACTGGGGGGAATTTACCTTTAACAGTGTTCACAATGAAGCTTATTGTGAAAGCTATGTCTCTGGTTGCATAACAGCATGTTTCCTATTTATGGCGCCGCAATAATGCCGTAGCATACCATAAATTCCACTCATTTGTGCCAGCTGTGGATTGTAATCTATCTGTGGGAACCGACGATGGAATTTAATCCCACAGGAAAGGAAACTCTGGTCAAGTACAGCAACCACTGCATGGAAACTTCTTCCTGAAGTAGCCTTATCCTCTAACAGGGTTATGTTTATTGAGCTTTAAACAGAACCCCCCCTGCCTTTTCCCTCGTAATTATTTTAGAGAACTATTCCCAATATGCTGCTGATGGCTTTCAATGAAATATTAATTCCACGAGTAAAAATGCAGGCTGTTTTACCCCAGGAGTTTAATTTTATATCTTCACTAGGCAGATGCTTTCCACCACCGCTTGGTCTGTGCAAGGAAATGAAGTGAAATGTTTAAGGTCTAACTGTGCAATAAGATAGAAGATGGAAAGTGATGGGACATGGAGTACTATGAGGTGCTACAACTTGATATAAGGGTATTCTGAAATTGGCTAACAAAACCTATTTTTTTTTTAATGTACTTTAATATTAAGGTACAAATCAACCTTGAACAATATATAAAAAATAAAATCAGGAAAGTGCTACAGTAATGTTGAAATAACGACTCAATTAGTTATCACTGGAAAGAGCTCATTCATATTGTACTTTTCATCTTATGGTTTTAAGTCAATGGATTTTGGAGGAAAAAGAAATGCCTCGAGTAATATTACTGTGAGAGCCATCCCTCACACACTGTGCCTGCCTTTACTTAATGACAGCTCCTCTTTGTACCAAACCACAAATAATAAGCGCCTGTTGTTATCTGGTCTCATATCTACTAAAAAAAAAAAAAAAAATGGTGGCTTGTCCTCAAAAACCACCGCATACACTGTCAGCAAGGAAATGGCTCTATTCTTACCAGGATACGGCACAGCTAGAGCTTTCCGCAACATGGTTACATTATGCCAAAAAAAAAAGTAACCGGTCAAAGTTAATAGAGAAATTTTGTGTATTTGTATTAATATTTGCAGATTATTGACTTTTTCTGTTTTGTTTTTATTCATTTATTGATTCATCTTTCTAGGGAAGTAGTTCTGTGTGGCTGGCTCCACTGGTGGAGAGCTCAGAGCCGCTGGTTTTGGTTGTTTTCGGTTTAAAATGGCTGGAAATGGAATGTGTGTTTTTAGTCCTACTGGTCAGAAAACAGCTGTTTGGTTGCAGTTGTTTTCATATGCAAGGTGCAACGATGTGGTGGGAAAAGCTGCTTTTTCTAAGCGACCTTTTAACATTCATTAGACTTAATTATTAGTTGATTACATTAGAATTTTTAATCTCCAGTGTAACGCTTAAATATACAGGTTTTTTTTTTTATTATTATCACCAAACAGGACAAAGGCTTATTGACATTATCAGATGAATAACATAAGTATTACAAAAATACATTTTTATTTCCTAGAGGAAAGAAACTTAAAACATAATATACAACTGTGTCTCACACACACACACACACACCCACGCGCACGCACACACACAGTGTCTCCGCAGAGAGCCTACAGGTGGTAGATGATAAGGCAAAACTACTTCATGGAACGTCAACATCTGTCAGTATGCCTCTGCCTTTGCAGCATCCATTAACGTCATCTCTCAGCATTCCTCCATCTAACTGACACTTAAACAAGGACATTGGCGAATGGAACACGCCATCAGTGAGTTCTGCTCAGGTGAAATGTCAATCATTTCATCATAATTATCCCCTCGCTCCATGAAGAAACCTTTCCAGCCAGACACAAACTGCTGCGACACCCCGTGTGACAACCAAGCAGATCGACAGCACTGAGAGTCAGCCTCAGTTAATCGCGGACCAAGTCTTACACCACCTCGAGTTAACACAACACGTACATTTGCTGGCTGTGGCATGCCCCGGCTTTTATGCAAATACGCTGTGTCACTGGGTGAGACAAACTTAACTCCTGGACAAGTACAGTTACAGCACCAGGACTACTACTTCTGTAGCTCTATATTAGCTAAAGTCACTGTATCCTGGGTGTTTTAGCGTATATAGCTCATGCAACGACAATACCTCAAATCACACGCAGTAGTCTCCAGGCACGCTGATAGTTTGGGTTTTATTCATCTATTTTGGATTTATTTAATAAAAACAAACAGCAACCTTTCCAGAGGAACTGCTCCAGTTTCTACCAAAGAAATCTGCTGGCAGCACGTGTTTATGGAGAGTATATGTATCCGGATCATGATGCTAGATTCAGAAAACCAGTCGCCTCACATAGTGCAGAACTTCAGCACAGTGACACAGAAATGCAAAAAAAAAAATGGCAGCAAAAAAAAAAAAAAAGGTCATTTTTGTTGTTGAAGAGTTAAATCTGCAAGCGAGAAAGCACCGAAAATCTGATTTGTTCAAACGCACTTATTGTTTCTGGAAGGACTTGCCAGTAACGACCTGCATCTCTCTTTGAATAAATATTTCATGTATTAACATTGGGCATGACTAAATACTGAACGAGCCGCCACTCAACTTCCTCGGATGAATATTTATGAAACCTGGTTACACGATGGAGAGTTAATGCCTGCTGAATGTTAAAGCAACTGCAAACCCACTTAAAAGCTGTTTAGGCAGCTTCAGGACTAATTATCAGGACTCCTTATTGTGACTGGCACTCATTCACATATGACTTAGCATATGGCCAGATTTAAGGCATTGTAAAGTAATTCTTAGGTTAGCATTAGTATATTGCTCAACAGGCTCATATCTCTTAAAGTTTTTCAAGTTGCAAAATAAAGTCAAGGTTAGGATCTGAGCGATGCAGAGCAGTATTGGGAAAGGTCGTGCTGCTACAAGATTGTGCATGCCAATGAGAGCAACGATCATGGCCACACAAACTTATTCCTTCATTGATGGCCTCAGTTGTGAAGATGTTCTTTCAGCTTGTGCTCAGCATGAATGCTGCGAAGAAGATGTGCTGGGTTTTATTGCTCGGGGTGTTTAACGGGCTGATGCCTGTCTTGAGTATATAATTGCTGTGCCTGACTTGCTATCAGGCTTACTGCAATAAACAAAAAAATGTCATTTTACCTAAACTGCTAACATCTGCAACCCAATACCATGTTACAAATAAAAGTGGGAAAAAATGACATGTAGCACATGAATCTGCATCATTATTAAAAGTTTTTTTGTTTTGTTTTTTTTAACTATTAACCAAATATTTCCTTTAATTCACGTTTGTTGTTTGAGCATCCCAGCAACTTGGTTACCAAAATGTTCAACTTTGAGTTGTTCCATCATTCACATAAATTTTCAGTTTTACAAAGTGAAGCTTTGTAAAACTTTCCCCTACACATTCTATGTAATTGTAGGTAATTCTGTGTCTTTTTTTCCCCCCTGTGTAATATTGTGTGTTCATTGTGTTTGCAAAGCTAGCCTTATGTCTGGCTACTCAGCAGTAGCACTAACGAGTTGCACAGCTTGTCACGGATTAATATGATTACAATGACACCAGAGCGATCTTCACAGCTATCACAAAAATGTGCCAACCCATCGCAAAAATGTGATGATAAAAAGAACTGATAAGGTTATCATCAGGAGTTATTATTTTTTTAGCATAATGGACAATTTGGAACGACTTCTTCTATGCCAATAAATATCTCTAACTCTTTCTTATAATTCAGTCAGGTGATCTGCCAACACCAGGGAGATGTGAGTGTACAACAAATAAAATTCATAAAATTCCCCTTTTTTCAAATGCATTTTTTTCCTTGCAGCTCCACAATGTAATGTATTCCTTCATATCATTTTAGTCTTGATTTTTCATGGTTTTTAATTTGCAAAGAAACACATAATTACAAGTAAGGGTAATTTTCCTAGTCACGGTCTGGGTCCCACTAATATCCCTCAAACTCATAAATGTCTGACTTATAACTGAACCAAATGTACCATAAAATACTCATTTCGAAATAAACTCCAAACTGAGCTTTCACCACAAAATTAGTTATTTTTGACAGTCTGAGAAAAAAAAAAAAAAAAAAAAAAAAAAAATCCTGACAAAATGTCACACAATACGGCCTATACTGATTTTTATGGGCTGAGCAATGGGTAATGTGAAGTAGGACAATCATGCTGAAGCTGAACATCAGTTATGTCGCTGACCTTTTGCTATAATAGCAGTAAAGGAGTGCGAGTCATTTCATTAGGCCTGTGATATCAAACAGTTTGGATATTTTACACTCAGTAGTGTGATGTATGAATGATTGCTGTGTTTCTGCAAATGGAAAGGTCAGCACTGAGGCCGAGTCCTTTTTTTTTTCTTTTTTTTTTAGGAAATAAAGTGCTTGGCCAAGCAAACGAAACAAGACCGCAATCAGAATGTTAATAGCGGAGTGAAGCACTGCGGCAGGCACTGAGACAGTCTGAGTGTCTGAATGTAGCGCTGGGGTTGGTCTGGGCATGAACTGGAGCAACTGAAAAGTAAGATGATGAGAGCCAACATGACCAGCCCTGCCATAACCTTGGCTTCGTACTGCAGTGGACCAATCCATAAAACCATTCCTATCCAAGAGTCACTGAAGAAAACATAGGGGGCAAGAAGACAGCTGGCAATTTCGATGCAATTTGAGTGAGGTAGTGTACGCTCAATATCTTCTTTTTTTTCTTCCTGGTGGCGAGCCAAAGCACCATCTTCTCTGTGAACTCTAATGCTGTTTGCCAGGGCAATCAATAAACTGAAAATATTCAACTGCCGACATTATGAGTCACTTGCAGGCCAAGACTCTCACACCGCACTTTTCCAGAAATGTCTATTTTTATTTTTTCTACAAAAATATTAAAATGTGTGTATGTGGGGATATTTTTAAACAAGTTGTGAAATGAGACAATGCCATTTATATAGCTATGACTTTATGCTGCTTTACACAGCTCATTTCTTCCTTAAAGCCTTGCAGGTGCAACGCTCTTCTTCAGCCTACACTTCACTTGTGTGCAAGGTATATCCTTTATTTTAGTGACAAATGTTTGCGGCTCTAAATTAACTTTTTGTTCTTATCTCTTCTAAATGTACTCTTAAAAATATTAAAATACGAAGAACTAATAAGTGTCTTGTGTTAATAAATACACTGAAAAAAAAGTATCAAAAAAGATGAAGACAGAATGCAAACATTCCCCTTGTTGCTTGACTACAGATTTTTTTTGTGTGAATGTTTTCTAGCTGGACATTTTCAAAAAAAGGGAAGGAAACTGTCTGGGGGAAAAAATGCTTTGACTTACAACTGAACAGCGGACTCATTAGAAAATAGTAAAGATATATCTGTGTATACCAGCATTCAACCTAAAAGTACCTAGGTGTGATTTCTGTCTACGTCGTCCACCCCCGTGTGTGTGTATAAATTGCCCGTTGCAGCAACAACAAATTATGACTGCACAGCAAAGCTGAACCACATTATAGCATCTGCTCAGTGTAGCGTAGGAGAAGTCATTTGAAAGATGCTAACACCAGTACTTAGTGCTGTGAGACACGCCCT
>JAVDPK010001871.1:708022-722671 GCA_034780415.1 Cichlasoma orientale
CCACCCCCCCCCCCCCCCCAATCTCCAGTTGCATGACCCCTGGAATATAGATGTCACTGGTGCGAGTCAGCAAATGTTATCCCAAAAACTGTGTGTGTGCAGCGGTCACAATCATGCACTCGCATTTATAAAAACAGAATGTATGTCGGCCTTGCATCTTTTTTTTCTTAGAGCAGGTGACGTCTGTTATAACGAGTTGGAGACTTTAGAAACAAACGTTGCAAAGCATATTTTCTTATGAGCATATTTTTTGTTTGTTTATATAGACAGCTGTATTAATATGTTCACTGTGCCTCATAAATTATTAAATATGCAATAATATGTTGGACTGTAAGCATGACTTTTTGTTACTTCTGCCAAGAGGTTATCAGTTGCGTGTGTGCGTGCCAGCCATTGATAAAACTTTGTAGGGGTATACTGTGGGGTCATGCTAGCAATCCATTAATATCTGTCTTCCATAAACCAAGGTCTTCAAATACAACTTAATGACTTACACTTAATGATTATATGTATATTGTCATCAGCCTCCCTGGGAAGGCCTATGCCAGGCGGCTGGACAGGAGAGTCCGTCCGTTAGTCCAACCTCGGATTCAGGAGGTTGGTTTTTATCCTGGTTGTGGAACGCTGGTCCAGCTCTTTATCCTTTCAAGGATATTCGAGTTTGTGTGGGAGTTTGCCCAACCAGTTACCTGTGGTCACAAGCTTCGGGTAGTGACGAGGAAGAAGAACGAGAAGAAACAAGCAGCTGAAATGAGATTCCTCCAAAAGAATAGCTGGCCTCTCTTTTAAAGATAGGTGAGGACTGAGATCACTCGAGAGGGGCTCAGAATAGAATCACTACTCATCTACATCAAAAGGAGCCAGCTGAGGTGGTTTGGGCATCTGACTAAGATGCTTCGTGGACACCACTTGGGTGTGAGGTATTCTGGGCATGTCCTACCAGGAGGAAGCCCAGAGCAGACCCAGGACATGCTGGAGAGATCAGACTTTTCAGCTGGCCTGGGAGCCCCTTGGTGTTCCCCCGGATAAGCTGGAGGAGGCGGCTAGGGAAAGGGAGGAAAGGGAGGTCTAGGTTTCTCTGCTTAGGCTGCTGCCCCTGTGACCCAGCCCCGAATGAGGAGAAGAAAAATGGATGGATGGATGGATGTCACATTTGACCTCTGACTTCTCCTTCAAGGTCAATAGGTTGATCTGAAGGTCAAGGTGATAATAATGCTATATAGACCTATTTAAATCTATGTTTCTTACTGCCATTGTATTGATAACATGCCTTAGGGAATGATAAATATGACATTACCTTGACCTCTGAAACTTTCATCAAGTCAAACTTTCATAAAATTCAATCATCCTTAAAACTGCGTATAAATCCTACTGCCTTTGTTTGTAACTGCAATATTCAGGAAATGATACAGGTATATGGGGATTCTAAATATGATTTTATAGTTTGCATCCAAATATCATTTCATATTTGACCTCTGATCTCACTTTTTACACTTTTTAAAATCTGCCTTTCACACAAAATAAACTCCTCATCAAAAACTTGTTTCACTTGATATTTTTTACTAAACATTTAAACAAATTTTACTAAATAAAATGAATGGTACACACGTACTATATCCACATAAACAAAAATAATGAAAAAATATACTCAAAGTTATGTCAACTATATTAAAATGGGTTTCAGCAGTGCAAACAACAAAAAACTGCACTTATCACTTTTTTTTTTTTTTTTTGCTGGGCTACAAACATTTTAAAGTACGTTTCAAAATAATAAAAAAATGAAAATATACAAAATACATTTTTTCTGTTCTTTACTCTAAACAGAGCCCCAATTCATTTTTTGTGTTTCTAGATTTCACTTTGAGTGTCCGGATTTCACGTTTCATGCTTGTGTGTAATAACTTGTGATGCAAAGAGTATTTTTATATCCAAATGGTTCTTTAAATGACGTCACGGTAGAGGACCGTGTGAACATGCAACCTTGTAAAAAACCTCAACACCCCGCCCACCCAAACATATTTGGGCCACATTCCTGCATATACACACTTACCTGTACCTCTACACAAAATTGCAGACATTTGCCCGTGGGCTCAAATTATCTCCGACAAGCTGAGAAGATTTTAAAGCAAGTTCAAATACAATACAAATACAACACACCTATGTGAGAAGGAGCTAACAAACTAATCCTCTAGTTTTCCACTCCAGTGTCCAAAAATTACAGTCTGAAGTGACTCATTTATTATTGCTGAAGTGGACACCGCACAAAACCTGCTTGCTCAGACTCCTCCCTCCTGTTGTTCAAAAAAGCCTTCTTAGATTTTCTTTGAAATGCTACCAAACTGCGCATACAGTGACACTAATGGATTTCTAAAAGGGTTTTGTCATTGTGTTTCCCGCTACAGTACTACATTTGGTGAGTCTGCAAGTCAAATGGTTGGAACTAACGCCAATCTTTCAGCCTATCCTTCCTCATAATGCTGACGGCTTCTCAGAAAAATTAACTGTACAGTTGCAGTCATTCTGCCTGTTTGCTGATTCATAAACCAATTTGCTCACTCATCAGTAACCTAATGTTTTCAATTGGTAATGCAGGAAGATACAGCTGCTGCTAGTTAAACATTTAATGAAATGTTCATTAGCTGCCTTACAGATCCTAGCAACTGAACAGATACCATGGTATAATAAGGTAGAAATACATTTAAATTTAGTTATGTTCTGAGAGTAGTTGCATTGAATCAGCCAATGTAGCATCCTAACGGCTCATTCATCTCTCATGCTGGCTATCAACAGAGCCTGAGCGTGACAGCCCAAACTGAGCTTGAAGCCTGTTGAATGAGTACAGTGAGTACAGAGTACAATTTTTCCTGATAATCGGTCCACTATAAAGCAATGGTTTGGAAAATTCGCTGACCCTTGAGCTTCCAGCCTCTGGCAATAGCGCCCAGGAGCCAGACATCCTCTGTGCTCGGGCTTGAACAAAGAGTTGGGATGACTGCTGCAACTGGAGCATGGTAAAGAACAATGCATGTGACCTGACCTCCCGGACCCTTCCATCTCGCCACCCCCGCCTCCCCATGTGCCTTGTTTTTCGACCCTATGTGCTGTGATGCCTCCCATATCATGAATGAGCTGCATTGCTCCCATTTACTTAATGCAAAATGCAGCCATGAGTTATCTTGTCACTAGTGTTCTTCAAACTCTACTCTCCTCTCTTTAACTTCCTCTACCTTTATGCAGTCTTCTGGCTTGCTGCATGCTCCAGAGCTATAGGTTTCTACTCTACAACTACTCACCTCACCAACCAGTCAAGTGTTTATTGTTTCTTGATTCTCAGTGCGCTTCTTTTCTCTCTTTGCTCACCCTAACCGGTATAGGCAGATGGTTTCTTCCTGTTAAGAGAGATTTTCCTTCCTACTGTCACCGAATGCCTGCTTGAAGGGAATTACTTGTTTTTTCTCTAATATTATACGTTTTTGACCTTACAATAGAAACTGCCCTAAGGTGACTTACAGTGTAGTTAAAGGCTGTATAAATACAATTTCATTCAATTAAGCTTGAATTGAATTTCAGCATTTTTGCCAGTCATATTTGTGCAGTGGCTTCCCACTGACTGACATCCATCAATTTTTTTTACTACCATTAGCCAACTATTTTCTGGCAGTATGTTTTCAAGTGGCGATGACAATATGGGAGTCTCAGTTTTCTACTGAAACTTAATGCTTTTAAAAATGTATCTCTGGCAAAAAAAAATCTTGCTATTATTTGCTTTGTGAGGGTATGCTAATGCCTAATGACATTCTCCTAATTACGGTTTATTGTTTCTAAATCATACTCTCAAATTGTAATTTGCTTCTGCACTTCTGGCAGCATAAGACTGATCCAAAAAAAAAAAAAAAAAAAAAAAAAAAAAAAAAACACTGATAAAATATGGTTTACTTGAGTTTATGTTGACAAGGATATTACGAGGTGATTTATGACTTTCAATCACACAAATGCATAATCCAGTTTCCTGCAAAAACATCTTAATTGTGCTCACAGGTTCACTGAACCTTCGCAAAGATGGTGAGATTACACAGTTACACATGATGGGATTACAAAAAGAAAATTATCATAGTTTAGACATAATAGCAAAGTCACTGGAGGGTTTACTTCAAAAGCTGCCATGAGCCCTTGTCTCTGACTTAATTGATTTCAGTGATGCTTCATAATGAATGTACATCAAGGGTTGTGATTTACCTCCTGTAAAGCATTGGTGAACCTGATCCACACTGTTGAAAATACAATTAGTCTTGTCAATCTGTTTAACTCCCTTGTTCAAAAACAATACCTGTGGTGTTGCATGGTTTAAGCTCATTAACAAAAACATATAGCGGGGCTGCGCAATTAATCGAATCTTAATCGCGATTTTGGCTTCCCGCAATTAAATGAGCATGATCGCGTGATATCTAAAGTGCACGCTCCGCTATTTAAAACGCAAAGAAAAGCCAATCAAGCGCTCCCTAAATCAGCGCCTGACCACATGTCTGCATGAGCCAATCACAGCTGTTCTTTGTGCCATGCAGTTTGAAGTTTCCCTGCAAGTGATGTCCACTGACCATTGCGCTCTCCTTATCCCTTCTGACTGATTCATATCTAGTTTTGCTTTTTGCTACTGTCTTTGTCACTACTGGCACAACGAGATGATGGTACCTTCAGCGCATTCAGGTTGCACAGGTATCACAGCTGCTCCAGGATCCATAAAGCAGGTCACAGGAAGGCTTGCTGTGTTTCCCAGCACAGTCTCAAGAGTCTGGAGGAGATACCAGGAGACGGGCCGTAACACAAGGAGAGCTGGACAGAGCCCAGAAGCAGGACCAGTATGTGTTCCTTTGATGAGAGCAGGTTCACACTGAGCACAAGTGACAAGCATGAAAGGATCTGGAGATGACACTGCAAATGTTCTGAAGCCTGCACAATCATCTGTGAAGACAACGGGGTACCACTGGTGGACTTGCCCGTTCTGGTGTTCTCTGGCGATGGCAATCAAGCTCCACAGTGCTCAGCTGTGATCACAGGCCCCACTAAAGGACGTTACGCACTCGTGCCACCCTCGTGCAGTCAGGAGCATGCACATGAATAGCCCGCATTTGTAGGGCTATGTTCTGGCAGTACTCCTGTTCCTCCTCACACAAAGGAAAAGGTACTAGTCCTGCAGCTGAGCTGAAACGCTTCTACTACACTCCCTGTCCAGCTCTCCTTGACTAACAGCCTGTCTCCTCCTGCATTTCCTCCACACTTTTGAGACTGGGCTGGGAGACACAGCAAACCTTTTTGCAATGGAATGTATGGATGTGCCATCATTCCACAGGCCATCAGGCTCCTGAACTCCAACCTGAGCTGATAGACTTGGGCACACGGGCACACACACACACACACACACACACACACACACACACACACATTGGACTATTACACACACACACACACACACACACACACTCGACGGACTCTTGACACACAACTTAATGCACAAAGTTATTTTATTGCACCACTGCATCCTTGCACAATATTGCACCTACTGTCTTTCCACACTTTACCTTGCTGCTAGAATCTATGCTGCTAAATGTGTATCAATGTAGCTCGTCCATTGTACCGTCTCCTTCCTTCATTACTTTTTAGAATAGGAACTTTTCTGTATTTACTGTAGTGTGTATTTTTTGTATTTATTGTACTGCGTATCTGCACTGTGCGCTGCATCTGGCTTGCTCTTTTTGTTCTACGTAGCACCTCAGGTCCCTGGAGGGACATTGCCTCGTTTCAATATGTACTTGTACATATTTGAAATGACAATAAAACCTCTCAACTCAACTCAACTCCTGGAGGAGCCTGCAGGAACCTGCGCAACCCGAATGAGCTGCAGGTACAGTCTCGCGCTTCCTGCAGCGACGAGGACACTAGCAAATAGCAAAACTAGAGAGCAATGGACTGTGGCCACCACCTGCAAAACCACTCAGTTTTCGGGGTTGTCTTCTTGTTGCCTCTCCAGTGCACCTGTTGTCACTTTGATTTTCATCACAGCAGGTGAAATGGATTCACAATCATTCATGGTTCCTAACTGGACAGATTGATATCCCTGAAGTTTAACTGAGTTTGTGTTACACTGTGATGACTGAATGTTCCCTTACTTTATTTGAGCAGTGTAACATAAACATTCTAGCATTCTAGTTATTTTTTCCCGATTGTTTTTCTGTGCATTAAATAAATTAAGTTTAGGCTGACTATTACAAAGGACTCCTTTAATATTCTTGTTCCACTGCTCTCGCCGAGGGCCCAGGCAAGGACACAGTAACAGGAATTCATAGTGAAGAGAGAACGGACACAAAGGTAGGCGTGTGTCCACAGTTTTTTAGGTGCTAAAATTTTATCTTATAGGTTGCCCTTGTAGTGCTGCACTGAAGGGCCGGTGCCTAAGCATTTTAAGTAAAGGCAGCAAGTTGATCTCAGTGAGTAATGTCTGGCTTACTTACAGTTGATGTGAATAGCAACACCCAAGTATTGCTTAACATTTATTGTTATAATTGCTTCCTTATGTTCAAAGCTACCCAAGTGATCATTTACCTCATAATGCCTTGAAATATCTTATTAGCTATCATAATAAAGTTGCATTATCTGGCCAACTCCACTGCAAGCAAACAGATCATTATCCCATTAGAGCATCAGCTGCGGTATGCCTGAGTTTGTTTGCTTGGTGGTTCAGGATTGGTACATAACTACACAACCCCCTAATTTCCTGAAACTCACTGGAAACAATTGCTATTAGGAATAAAATCAATGGGAAAATGGTCTACCGCAATGTTAACTATAGGCAGTTTGACTCCTGTCTGAGCCTTTAAAGCATTTGAAAAGTCAAAATATTGCCAGCTTCCTGCCTGAACATGGTTCAGCAAAGCTGCTTTAACTCCAAAGATGCTGCCTGGAAGCAGGCCCAGCTCTCAAAACCTACAGATTGGTTTATCACTGACACAACTTAGCAGCCACTGAAATCAGGCTGAACCAAAAGTAGCAGCTGGATAATTTAAGGAACAGCTTTTCTCAAGTGATGTGACCCCTAAAAAGTCTGGGCAGACTGAAAGAGAAGTAGAAGGAACTCATTCTAGTGAAACACTAAAAGTGGGCATGTTTTTACACAATGAAGTGTTAAAAGGAACTATGAATAGAGTTGATATTAATCTAGTTGTCCCTTTCATCCATCCATTTTCTTCCATTTATCCAATTTTCCTTTTATTGTGATACTACTCCTCTTGTGGGGGAGCTTGAGCCTATTCCACATGTCGTAGGGCAAAAGGCGGGGTACAGCCTGGACGGGTCGCCGGTCTTTCACAGCACTAACACAGAGACAGAGAACCATTAACGCTCACATTCACACCTAGAATCACCAATTAACCTAACCCCATGCATGTCTTTGGACTGTGAGAGGAGGCTAGAGTACTCAGAGAGACCCCCACAAATAAATTCCTGATTATATCTCATTTAAATGTATTATTATTTAATTCAATTCTACAAAACCGAAAAAGCTCAGAAAAGAATAAAAATTGCAGATTTTTTAAAATGTATTAGTTTGACAGTCACCCACAGAAGTCACAACCCTCTTATTCCTTTCCTTTTAAGCTAACGTGTCATTTACAGCTTGCAATCTGTTTAGCAGCTTCCCCATACCATGCACAAGAGGAGTAAAAATCCATTAGAGGGTCAACAGTTACAGATAAAATAAATGTGGATTTTCTTTCATTGGAGTTAATAACACAGTATTTCACAAAAACCTTATTTTAGGGCACTTTGTTTGCTGCTTCCAAATGATTTGCTGATGAAACAGAGAAAAGGGAGTTTTAAAGGCTCTCAGAGAACCAGCGCTCCATTTACAGCTACTGTCACAGGAATTTAGCCAATATGATGGGGGCACAAACTTCCATTTAAGACCTGAAGAAGTCAGCTCATCAATGCCTTTCCTGGAGCTGCGCTGTTAACCCCCCATCAGTCAGACGGTTCCTAACCCAGGTGTAAGTGTTTGCAGGCATGCAAACAAGCTGAATCTTGCTCTCCATAAAAACAATTTATGGAACACAAAATTACATCCAAAAAAGTTGCCTTTTCATGTTGCCTAATTTATAGGCGGTGCTTTCAAAACTGAAGTGTTTTGGAATCATGTTCCTCAGGGAGGCAGCAAAAAACAGGATTCCCCTCCCCCACCCCCCACCCCCACAGTGATTAATCAACTTAAGATCTTTTTTCATACCACTCATTTATCATGACTGAACACTATTGGATATTATTAACGAAATAAATGGATACAGCATATTTTCCATATTGTTACAATATTGTTGTAATTGATACTTAATTACAATGAATATGAAAGTTCAGATTTATTTTTATTTTGGTATCATTAAGTACACACACACACACACATAATAACCTCTCTACTGCATCACACCCTGTCGCCTGATTTCTTAATACAACACCAACTACTTCATAAAATGACCACTATGCAAAAACAGCTGATATCTGACAGTGATCATGTATAAACCTGGCATATCTGGGCACATGATTTCATCACCTATTGAGGCCTTACCATGAAAAAGATTATCCAGTAATAAAGATACAAAACCAAATAAATATGATGCTATAAATACTATTTACTAAAGCTTTCAGTTTCATACATACATACAGCATCTGGACTGACTGCTAACATATGAAGTCCTCAAAAGCCAATGCTCCCTTAGGCTTTTTTTTTCCTCATTCCACTTCACTGGGCCGAGACTGGAATGAGTTGCATAAGACTCCAACTGGACAAATTAATCTGTTCCTGTTTTTTGAGGCTGCCATCAGAGACATTAATCCAGATGCATGCTGCTGCTCTCCAGTTTAATAACTACCCTGACAGTCAAAGTGCTGTTGCACTGCTTGTTTTATTTCTTTTAAACTAGGTCTTGCCTGTGTTTGCTTGTGCTGTTTGTCAGTCATCCACATGCTTCCCGTTCGCCAGCTGTAATCTGCCATGTCATCTGCTTTAGTTCTTTCTCAGTTCTCCCTTGCTGGCTGCGTTTGCCCTTTGTTGTTTTTTCCTGGTTATTAAATGGGTTTTTTCATTGTTCTTGTTTTTATATGACTGCGTACTACTTTTAAAATGTATTACCTTCACGTCTTAAATACTGTTTGTGTGTTTGCCTGACTTCACAGATTACAGATGTGTGGAACAAACTGATACACATACAAGAAAAAAAAAAGTTGGTAAAATCGTGGGTGTTCCTATGCTTGAACAGATGATAGTCCAAGGTTCTCCTCTCCAGGCTACTGAAAAGTCCAACACGTGTCTTCAGCAGGATAGCGCACAATTCCACCTGCCTTTCAACGACCAAGGCCAATAGCAAACCTTCTTCTTTGACCCTTTGTACAAGACTGCTTTTCAAAGTAAGGCCTGTGGGATGCTGATTCATCTCGGCAAACAAAGCTGATGGACAGAAGCAATGAAATACTTATTTTAAGGTTGAAATATCTTACTGTCAGGTGAGCCACTGAAGACCAACACACATGCATCTGCACACACTGAAGAATCACGCTGGAAAATTAAACAGTGGATTGCGGTTCCACTTCATTTTATGTCTGAGTGGTAGCTAGCCTCAAATCCAGCAGTGAACCTTTTTGACATGTGGGTGCTTCCAAAGCCTGCTTGTTTGTTTGTGCTGATTCAACTCATTTTGCAGCATCTTTATCTTCTGAGAGTTAATTCAGAAAAAGATATTAGTTTTGAACACACACTTTACTTGTAGTTATGAGATTATTTTTAGGGCCACAACTACCGATTATTTTAGTAACTGAGTATTCTATCGATTATTCCATCGATTAATCGAGTAATCGGATAAGAAATACTTTTGTCTTATTAAACAGTTCATGTGCATAGTTTAACTTCTGTAGCTTAACTGCAGATTTTTCCCTGGAGCAAGTTCTCTTTTCTTCACGTTGCTGATCAGGTGGTTGGTGAAGGAACTCCAGCTGTTTCCCAATAAAGGTTTAATGGTGGATACAGGAAAAAGCGCGGCTGCTTTGAACGCTCATTGCACGTGTGCGCAAATACGTTTCTATTTCAGGTCTATTTTTAGTAGTCGCTAATCAGGGATTAAAGCATAAAAAATATTTTGGCGGAGCCCCTCGATACCAAACGGGTGAACGGGGTTTTCCCATCTTACCGATTGCTAGCGCTAACGGCGATCAGTTACAGTAGCTAACAGCTGAAATTCTCAGCACAGCGAGCACAACACAGACATACACACACACACACACACACACGAGGTTAGAGAGCAATGCAGGTGTGGAAAAATGTGTCAGCAATGATCCACTCGGTGTTAAAGGTCGTTTTTTCCAAATGACGGAAATCTGTTGCAGCCACGGAGAACTTTAATGCTGCTCATGCAGGTAAAATGCGCCGCTTACACGGTGACACCCGAGCGCTGCAGAGCTTAAACGAAGCATCGAAGCAACAAATTTGTGTCAAGGATTTTTTTATAATTGAAATATTCGAGTTAACCAAGGAATCGCTGCAGCCCTAATTATTTCTGCCTATAAATAGGAACATTACAAAATTACTAATTTTTGTTAAAAAAAAAACAAACTTTAAAGATCTAATTTCTCAACACAAAGACAACTCACTCATAGAATAAAACATTACGTTTTAGACAAATTAAAAGAAAGACAACCTTGAATTGTAAAATAATCCATACATTTAAAAAAAAAAAAAGATATAGAATGAGGAGGATGTATTTTTAATGTTCCTATTAAATTATTATTTTTTAAAAATCTGTTATTATAAATCACAGATATAAATCAGTCCATTATCTATAGCAGCACAGCACAGTGTACTAAAGCTAGCCTGCATCACAGCTCACAGTTCTAGCCATGTAAGAAGAGGATGCAAACTGGGGATGAAGGTGTGGGGGTGGCTGCTCAGAGAGGTTGCATGTTTGATTTAGTGCAGGCTCCCATCAGCCCCTGAGAGCGCTGGATCAAGCTACCACACATTTACAATCACAGAGTGAACAACACACTACACACAGAAGCCCGCTGATACACAGAAATTGGCACAGTATCACAGCATCTCCGAGCAGTACGCCGGGTTTTTTTTTTTCCTGTTTTGTTTTTTAAAGGGCATATTTAGACGTATAGCATGCACACAGACACAAAACTAAAAGATGGCATCTCTGCATACACTCTCACCCACAGCTTCTCTCTCTGAGAAGACTAAATGCAGAGGAACTGTTATGCAACTCCAGCTGTTTCCACCACTCAGTTAATACTCTCTCAGAGGAAGTCTGCACAGCATTCAGCTCAACGCCTTCTACCCTGGCAGGGAGCGACAGCTCTGGGCCTGCAGCTACTGTCACCACATTTTACAAATGCCTTCGTTCAATTTACTGCCATGTCGACTTCATGAATATTACTGTGGTGGTGGAAAGGCATTTGCCCTGTTTATGACATGGCTTTTTTGGGTTAACGTCATATTCGTGGAACAAATCCTAGGAAAGAAGGATTGACATCTGAATAGATGTTGCAGCACAATGTTAGTTTTATGAGGAGTTGACCACTTAACATGCTTAAAATAGACCTAAATTTGCACTTCATAAAGACACAAACTCCAACTGATTTTTTACTCCTTTTTGTAGTCATTTACTTTTTCTGCTTTATAATGTGCCTTTTTGTTTGTCCAATATATACTGCATGGACATGCTTTGTTTTGTTGATATGACCACATATATGTTATTAGTTTATATATTTACAAATATAAAAGAAATTTTTTTATTAATAATAGTCAACACTCATCACTGACATGATTAGGACTTGACTTTGTAGATTTTCATCTACAAAGTAAAAGGGTGAGGACCGATGACAGCTAACTATTCAGAGAGTAAAGAATGCAGGAGCAAGGCCCCAAACCCAGGGCACAGAGGCAGACTTGAATCAAAAGTGCAAGCCATTTTATTTGGGCTGATGCAGAGTCCAATACAGAGTCCAAAAGGAGAAGAAACAGAAATCCAAAACAAGAGTACACAGAGGGAATCGCATTAGAGCACTCAACAGACAATGTGACAAAGCCTAAGGAGAAGACAGGACTATTTATACACAAAGGGTAATCAGGGAAGAGTTAACAGCTGAGGAGGTGAGACAGAGGTGTAGACAATTAATAAAATTAGGTAAAACTCCAAGCAGGGCACAAAAAACAACTTATAGTAAAACAAGAAATAACCCAAAAAAATTAATAAATAACGACTAAACACAGAGACAGGAACTCACACTGAAACACAGTATAAAGGGAACACAGTGAGAATAACAAAGTCAAAACAGAAGCCCAAGAGCAATAATATTACAAAACTGAAAACTCATCACCAGAGTAAACATAACTTAGAAGTCAATACAAGCAGAAGATTCACAATACTAGAATAATAAAGAGAACAAAGGGGACTCTGAAAATACAATAAACACATAAACCTAAATTTCATAGGAATAACAAGAGACTCAAAACATTGACTCAACATATTAACTAAGAATTCAAAACATAAAACAAGGCTTAAAACCAGAGACTATGACAGAGACAACAGTTGTCTATGAATGGATGTAGAATTCAAATCAAAAGCCTTTAAAATTTTAGATTAGGCTGGATACATTCTACCAGATTTCAAAGCATTTCAAAATCAACAAACAATAACTTGTAACATAAAAAAACAACAACCACATATAGAACACTGATGATGTCACACTGTTGTTTTTGTTTTTACATGCATCATCTCAGTTGGGAACTGCCTCTCTTGTTGTGGGAGTTGATTATAAACTCCTGAGACTTTCTGGCTTGCAAAGCACCAGCTTGAGATCACCTCAGCTACTCATACAACCTGATCAAATGTGGACACATCCACAGCGTGGCCGTAAATGTGTATGAGCAAAGAGTATCGCTCAGATTTCTTGAGAGTTTCTGCACAGATTTGATCATGGACAATAAACTCACTTCACTGATAAGATGAGATAGTAAAATTTAATGTGTGTGTGGTGCTTCAACCGGCATTACTCTAAGAGTGACAGTATGTGATTCCATAATATATCAACAGACATATAAATTTAACTACACTGCATAAAGTTTTTTTTTGCTGTTGTTGTTTATTTTTTAAAGGTATTTAGTTATATTACCACCCGCTGGAAATGTAATTAATAGCAGTACTTGTATCACAAGCATTAGAAGTTAAATTACTCCACAAATCTGATTTTAATATTAGAACTAGCCCTTGAGCTTTATCCTGAATGCACAGGACTCAGAACGCTGTGGCCCGGCACCACATTTTCGCAGCGATTGGACTCGTTTAATTGCCCTTATATAACAAAATAAAGTGGATGATTAGGTGGCATTGATTTCTGTCCTCTCGTGGCACCCAGTGACATTTCCTTCCACTTTTTATTTTATGTTCTGCATTACCTTCTTTTATTGTTTTATTCCTGTCAAAGCCCCAAATGCTTAGAGAGCAAACAGCCCCACACTAATACAACCCTTTTTTTTCTTCTTCTTCTTCTTTTTTTTTTTTTGGTAGAAGCAGTAGGATACTGAAAAATTATGGATTTCTTTGCAAATGGAAATGGAAAAAATAAGCTTGGGAGGAAAGACAAGGAAAGGGGGCAGTAGTTGACTTGAGAGAGAGACTGAGGCCCCTGAAAACTGAGGTCTTGGTTTTTTACAGATTAGAAGATCAGTCCAACCAGCACTTCCCCTCAGGGCCCAGCAAAAGGAGAACTGTGGAGGAAAAGCTTTTATTCTGACGCAGCTCTGCCAGCATTTCCATCCCAGAGCTACGGATGCTCAATCTCCTCTCTGAACCAGCTCCCAGATATCAGGCTTTTCTGCTGTAATGCAAACTAAATCTCTAATTACAATTTTTGGGCTTGAGTAGCAGAAGTCATAATTATGGTACCTCTTATTATGCAAATTAATTGACTGATTCCAAAGAATTAATTACCTCTTGTCCCAAGTTTGATTAGCAAATGAGAGTTTTCAGCTTCTATTTTGATTTGGTGTTTGGATTTCTTTTTTTATGTTTGGAAGAATGGGATAATAAGGAAACAAAAGGTGATGCAGATGCAACATACTGGGTGAATGGGAAATTGAATATAATATTTACTGAGAAACAACAGCAGATGAGCACACGGTAAGCCAGTGGGAAAAAGTAGCCAGCTAACAGATTTCTTACCCCCTACCAACACCACCAACAACAAAAACCTCCAGTTGTGGCCGTAAAAGCTCTAATTTGGTGGCTTCCATTGTAATACCGCCATTCCATCGCATACACCGATCATACTTATTGCACATTTCACTGAGTTTGCCCACTGCTAACTTGTAATGAATTATTGTGAAGGTAAATTATAGTTCTTGTGCATGTTGGCCTACAAAGTCTGTCAATATCCATTTTATATCTATTCCTAATTGATTAGGACTGATCAGTGCAACAGTTCATGCTATAATAATAATAATAAATGTATACTTTAATAAAAGCTTCAATGCACTCCTATTTAACAAGAATGAATATGTTAACTTAAGAGAAGGCACCGCTATAATTCAGGAACAAGAATATAAAAAAAAATATA
>JAVDPK010001871.1:723086-740585 GCA_034780415.1 Cichlasoma orientale
CTAATTTGATATATTTTCTTTAAATAATTCTTTATACAGTTTAATGTAATATTAATAAAGTAAATGCAACTTTTGACAATAATACAAAATCTTATTAAATATTTGTTACAACGGAGAAAGTACAATTAATTCTAACTGAAAGTAATGTAATTATTTTTAATCCCTGATATATCTGTAAAATTATGCTAAACTGGCCAATGGTACATCAGATAAAAATTGGACATTTTTTAACAGCTGCTTAAAGAAACCCATTTCTTTTTTCAGTAGCCCCCGTGCAGAAAGCCAGGTCCATAAATATTCAGTCTTCTCAGTTTAGAGCTGAAGAAATTTGTGCGGTACGGAGCACTGACCTCAACCCCATTGGGATGAACTTGAATAGGAGCTGCAATCCAGGCTTCACTGCCCAACATCAGAGGCAGGCCTCTCTAAAGCTCTTCTGGCTAAATGTGAGCCAGTCTCAGCAGCCAAAATCTCAGAGTGAAGGTGGTTACAGTGGCAGATTAATGTCTGTAGGCTCGGTATTGAGCTGTTGAACAATTAGCTATGGCTGTACTTGTTCAAGCTGCCTAAATTTTATGGCCAAGTGGAGGATACTGCAGTCTTTTTAGAGCTGCAGGCACTCCTGATTATGCATTTAGTCAATGACATACAGTACTTAATGACCACAGTATATGCCTCTGCCTTTTTCTCCGGCTCGATATCATTGCTATGATGGGTCAACAGTCTACATTCAAATAGAGCTGTATTACCTCACCCCACCTGACATTTTTAAAAGGTAGCCCACCACCAAGAAAGCGTGAAAAGAGTGGTCCTAATCCCTGCCTTAGCTCCGATTCAGTGCCTTCAGTTCATCGCCAGCAGGATTCAAAACAAAGGCCTAGCAAATGAAATGCATGAGCAGAGCAGCAGTGCACAATGTGGTCCACCTGAATAGCCTGAAATGAACTAGTCTTGACAAAGCCAGGAGGATGAGAAAGGGTCCAGTCAAAGCTCCTGAGGTCTGATTTGCCTTACTGAATGAGAAACCCCTCAAAGCCAGACCCCTGACTCGTACTCGTGATTCACCTAAAAAAAAAAAAAATTAAACACATGCTTTCTATTCTTCTCCAGTCACTATCAGTGGATCACAACTGCAGTGAGAATTAACAGTTTAATTGGTTCTGTTAAACAGACAGAGACAGGCAATATAAGAACTATTGAGCTGAATTCAATGAACTGCCGTCTTCAGTGTTTGAACCAGTGGACAAGGTCAATGTTCCGAGTCTCACCAATAATGCAGGTTGCAAAGAGAATAGACAAGTGTCAGACTAAAACAATCCAATCCACATCACACTTCAGCCTTTGGGTTTGTTTTGCAATAAGTTAGCAGTTGTCATTGGCAGTGCTAATTACGAGGGCAGCAGCTATACTACGGGATAAATTTCCACATAACAGCACCCTAATTTTGTCTGCCGGGCATTTAAATTCTTCCTTCCTATGGAAGATAACAGGAGCATACGAATAGCAATTAAATGCTGCTCAGCCTTGGTGAGATTACACTCCTGAGAAAGACAGCCAATAAGGGCAGGTTTATTGCCTCTGAGAAGTGAGAGGAAGGACAGTGTAGTAGAAAACAGGAACTATTGCACGAGCTGCAACAGTTTGTGTAGTTTTTTTAGAAACATATGTACCAAAATTAACATCACTTCTCGATTGTTTCTAAAAGGTGTGACATTGTACACATTATAGAATACGCTGAATGCAAATTGAACAATGAGTACACAAGATGAAAACTTGGGAATCGCAAAGCAAAGTTTCAAACTAAAGACAGCGTAATTTACAGCCACTGAAACAGATATAAAATTGCAGTGGCTAGAGGCAATGGTACCTTTTAATAATAATAATAATAATAATAATAGACACAAGGTGTAGTGGCTCTTAAACCGTGACAGAAAGTTAACTTTGCAACTAATTAGTCATGTGGTCATGTGGTCATGGTAAAAACAGGTTAGACTGGTAAAAGTGGATTCAAGATCGTCATTACACCCTGAATCCCTGTGCACGCTGCTGGAATGTAACACAACAAAACAGTTATGGAGTAAAAACGCTTAAGCATGATGAAACTGCTTCTTGTTATTATATGATATGAGATTCTGGATGTAGTGCATATGCAGACTAGTACCAGCAACACCTGAATGATGAACTAAGACACCTAAAGTTCGTCCATCACTCTCACAGTGAGAGTACCACAACTGTAAATAACAGCAGTGCACAGCAGCCTAAAGACTTAAAACTAAAGTTCACTTAAATACCTTTTTTTCTCATTTTTATATCAGAGCAGTACTCTGTAAGCAGATATCTAAAGCCAAGGTATCGTAATGGAACTGGAAAAAGCTGGATCTGTGCATCATTTCAAAGAACCATTCAGGCTCACAACCTACTATGCATGCCTTGGGACTGTGGAAGTAAACACCCACAGAGAACATACAAACTCCCCAGAGAAAGGCCCCAGCTGACCAGCACATTCAAACCCTGAAGGAACAAACGCTTTAACGGACACAATTCCTAGAAATTATCTTGGGCAAAATGTGCTCCCTTACAACAAAGCAGGAAGCTTAGTGCCAAAGGGACAACATGTTGGTCCGAAGATGGACATACACAGCACCGCATTATAATACACAAAAGGTCACCAGCTGACGGCATCTGAGCCTTTTCTCATGCTTTGAAGCTCAGTAATACACACTCAAGCAAGGAATACCACCTGGATCCTGCAATTTTCAGAAGGCAGTAGCTAAATGTCTCTTACAGTGTTTCAGCAATGCAGTACCCTTCCAGCAAGTTAGGGGAAAACACACGTCGCACAAATCCACGTTTCCTCACCAGGTACAAAATTTGCTGGCACGTTGTCACATGTTGTATAAGCATCCTGCATGTCTAACGTTTTATGACTAAGTATCCACACAAGCTTGGACCCCGTTTCTCTTTGATAATGTTCATCTTAGTATTGTTGATTTTTGGTTTCCTTGAACTCCACACACTTCATTCCCTTCACAGATAAATAGTGTTGCTTCTAGAAAAGCAAACCTACACAATATTTAAGTATTTTTTAAAAAAAAAATGCTGCTTGACATTTGCTTTCAGGGTGTTTTGGCCCTTTACGTAGCTAGGATATAATAAAAAGGATGGAATTTAATCAGAGCACAGTAAAAATGGCAATTTGATTATGTAACTTTGAATGGAGTCATGACTGGATTGGACTGTCAAGGTTTTTCCAACAAAAAAAGATTGAAATAAAGAATGTGCTGCTTTCTTCTCCCGTGTTATGGGTTGTTCCTGAATATCCTAACCAATTTCCTCTCATCTGAGGGTGACACTGTAGTTTGGGCCTGAATAAAAAAAAAATAAAATAAAAAAAAAGTGTTAACAGTTGAAAAGCAATGTCAGTAAATGAGATTTAGCAACAGCCAAACAACAAAAACCAAATAATCAGTCCGTTACTTTGTACAACCTACAGAAATATACAGAAAAAAAATGGTGTAATTTTAGCACTTTAATTAATTTAATTTCAAGCGTGTAGTCAAGTTAAACAATTCAAAGGTGAGCTTTAAACTGAAAACCACAAATTTTTAAATAATTTTATTATTACTTTAAATAAGAGTCGGTAAAAACTGTTTATATGCAACAGTAGTAAAAGATAATGCTAACTTTTCAAGAAATGTCATGGTAATTATGTTTCCATGACATTAATTATAAGTAATTATAGGCTTTTAATTATTTCTTTAAATGGTTCTTTTTCTTTTTCCAGGGTGGAATGATTGTACAGCACACACCTTTAATGACTTTAAAAAACAAGAACTGAAAGCACAAGTTTGAATATAGTTTGGATTTTCTCTAATCCACATAGGGTCAAAAGTATGCTCAAATATTTACTCGCTACTATTTGGAGTAGTTGTTGCACTTGGACCAGATGCTTTTGGTAGCCATTAACAAGCTCCTGGCATAATTCTGGCTGGATATTTGACCATTCTTCTTGGCAGAATTAATAAAGCTGATTTAAATTGGTTGGTTTCCTGGCACAGACCTGGCTTTTAAGCACAGTCCACAAATTTTCAATAGGTTTGGGAAGGCCATTCCAGAAGCTTAATGTTAGCCTGCTTTATCCGTTCCACAACCAGTTTTGATGTGTTTGGAATCACTGTCCTGTGGGAATACCCCATTGTGTCCAAATTTCAACCAACTAGTTACTGATCTGAGGTGATGTTGAAGAATTTGAGGTATTCGTGCTTCTTCATTATTCCATCCACTTTGTGCAATGTAACAGTGCAGTCTTCTTAGCTTTGAAAGCCTCACCTTTAGTCCTCCAAGCATACCTCTTGTCATTGTAGCCAAATAGTTCAATCTGTGTGTCGTCTGGCCATCAAACTTTTCTCCAGAAGGCATTTGGCTCGTTCACGTGGGCAGTTGCAAATTTCAGTAAAGCTTTAATTTGTTGATTTTGGAGCAGGGATTCTTTCTTGGTCAGCACCCTCTGAGTCCACAGCGATGTAAAATTCACCTCACTGGGCGTCAGGCGGTTTTCGAACACCTGGGGAACCACCCTCAGCTCTTGCTGGGATGCAGGTTCGGCTGTCCGTTGTCTCTGGTTCTTGCCCATTGGCTGTGGGAACCCCAACTGGGACCTCCCTCCTCTTTCTTCAGGGTTGGGCACGAGTTTATCATCAGGACATGTGGTCTCAGGTCTTCAGTGCTCTTGGGGGCTGTGGGCAACCTGGGTTTCCTGAGTCTTTCTCTGTCTGTCTCTGGCTCTGGGGGTCGTTGTGGCTTCTCACCCTCATTATCAAGTACGTTATCACTATAATTTTTTCTACCCCTTCCCACGTGTCGGCTCTGGTGTTGTTGGGCTTTGCCATTTAAACTTGTATGCAAAGCAACAAAGAAAAGAAAAAAGAAACTAACAAGGAGGAGCCTTCAATAGACCTTCTCTTGGCACAGCAATGGTGTTTGACACAACAGAGCGTGCAGACAATAATTTTGCTTGCTTGTTGCTCTATAAAAAAAACCTCCGTAAAGCTAGGAAATCTTACTATTCATCATTAATTGAAGAAAATAAGAACAACCCAAGGTTTATTTTCAACACTGTAGCCAGGCTGACAAAGAGTCAGAGCTCTGTTGAGCCGAGTATTCCTTTAACCTTAACTAGTAATGACTTCATGAATTTCTTCACAAATAAAATTTTAACTGGCGGGTTCTTCCTGTTAAAAGGGAGCTTTTCCTTCCCACTGTCGCCAGGTGCTTGCTCATAGGGGGTCGTTTTGACTGTTGGGTTTTCTCTGTAATTATTGTAGGGTCTTTACCTTACAATATAAAGCACATTGAGGCGACTGTTGTGATTTGGTGCTATATAAATAAAAATTAAAAAAAAAAGAACAGTTCAGAGATATCATTAAAAGCCCAAAATTACTATGATATTCATGTACACGATGAGTCTATGTAAACATCTGACTTTACAATTTCCCTCAAACTTCACTAAGTTATAAGATCTGCTCTTCCTCTTCTTTGTAACTAGTCGGCCTTTCACTGCTTGTACTGAGGCTGCTGGCTGGTGGTTGGCCTGAGCTCTGCTTAGCTTTAGATTTATCTACTGTTAGCTTCTTCAAACTAGGCGTGTTTAGCTGGATGAGGGTGATCTAAATGTCTCATTGGGGTTGTTGTTACAAATGTTTTTGTGGTGGTTCCTCTAGGGTTTACCTTGGCGAACTTTGTATTTTCCTCACCGACAGGAAAAGTTTTCCACAGCTGCATGCTAACGGCATGTTAGTGAGTGATTATGGGTGTGCAAGTGACCATTTGCCTGTGCTGGCATGCACGTTGCACATGCATGAAACAGAAAAATTTCAGATACCTACCCAGTCAATCTGTGCAACCTTTTTTTTAACATTCATAAACGTTGCTATAACAAATCTGGGTCCAGACACTATAATACAAACTGACAATGAAAAATAGTTGTAACACCTTAGTAACCATTGTGGTTGTTAAAAGTAAAACCGCAAGTCAAACAAAAATGGGGAAACTATTCCATCCATACATCCATACATCCATTCTCTTCCACTTATCCAAAGTCATGGTCATTGGGGGACTGGAGCCTATCCCAGGTACCATAGATCGAGAGGCGGGGTACACCCTGTACAGTCTGTTACAGGGCTAACACAAAGAGACAGACAACCATTCACACTCACTTTCACACCTACCTAATTAACCTAACCCTTTTCTTTTAAGAAAATACCCAAAGCACCTCCAACACTGCCGTTGCATTCAAAGAGAGTAGAATTAACAAGGCCATAGTTTGTTGGGGATGTACCTGAGAGATTATCAGGGATAACACAAACACCCAACACAGAGGGAAAATGTCTCTCTCCTTTAAACACACACAGCCTAGTTGAAAATGTTCAAACATAGGCTTGATTTCAATCACTGCTAACTTTGTGATACTTAGAGCCACTCAGATTATTCTTTTCAACTGTATTTGAAGCATAAAGCTGTGGAAGAGGAGCAAGTATTATCTTTGACATTGCCCAAAGGAAATAACATGAGTTCAACCGTACAGCTGGATGAAACCTACAGAAGAACATTCTGCTCCCATTTTGATATCCTGAAGCCTCAAGTCTTTCTCTACATTTATACAGCACAAATTCCATTATTACAAGAATTCAATCATGTCACACTTATCACCGCTCTTTCTTCTGTGCCATTTGTTGTGTTCCTTGCCATAAAAAAAACGTCACAAATGCGTGTTTTAAAACAGACAAGGAATTCAAAGAACACTGTCTCTACATATTAGCTTTAAATGAGGAGATATTTTTGGACACAACTAAGCAAATCCATGCTCTGAACACTACACGCCAATGCGAATGCATCATTCCACATATGAAAAAAATCAACCAAAATGATGTTCTTGTTTGTGATAGTGATGAGGATCTAGATGCCCACGGATTTTTCACATTTACAAAAGCCAGTGGGAGTTACAAGCTCTCAACACACCGCTGAATATTGTTCTGTTTTTCCAAGTCAGTAATTTTGTTCAACACCTAATGACTGTTTTTATGAGCGCATAAATGCCACTTTGGTGTCTGTGATTCAGAAATCAAGCTGAGAGGTACTGTTATCATCAGACCTCTACTTTTAGTGGTCTGGTGCATCTTCAGCTCCTGTTAGGTCTGGATCAATGCATCGCCAATCCTTTCCCTGAGAGGATGTATCGATTTGGTTCCCCAGACTGACCAACCTCTAATCTCTTGAAACGCTGTGGTGCTCCGCCTGCTCTTTGGGGACACAGTATCCAGCCTGAGCTGAGGCCCAGTGCGCAGCACAAAAATACATCTATGTCTGAGAAATCTATTCACTGTTGCATCGACAGTCTGCGATGTGAAATGTGTTCAATATAAAAAGGCATGCCCTCCTGCAGAACCAGTTCAGGCGGCTGCTTAGGGTTCCAATGAAATAGTTTTGTGCACAGAGAATGGTTCAAAATGAACCATGCAAATGTCATTGGAAGGATTTGGTCTTTTTTCCAACGCTAACTGGTGCCAAAGGACAAAAAGGTTTTTTAAGTGCATGGCAATAAAGTTGTTCTCTCCCAAGGAATAAATTTTCCAATACTTTCATTTTGCCAGATAAGTGTTCTGATAACACAGCTCGAACACCCAAATTCACTGAGCTACCCACGGTGCATTTTAACCAAGTTAGGATTTGTGTCATCCTTTTACTTCCATTTCTGCCACATATAGGTTACACATCTCCCCCCCCCCCCCATTTTCTAATCTCACAGAGACCTCACGTCCATAAATAACAATGTCTTCTAATAGGCTCATAAGTGGCATTCTATAAAGCTGACACTAGATGAAAGAGAGCAACCAGCATCATGCTAATGAATGTGTACACAGTGCTCCATTTTGGTGTGGAGAGGGAAAAAAAAAAAAAAAGCAGGTGTTAAGCATCATAGCTCGAGCTGTATTTGTGTCAGCTCACCTCCGACAGGTGAGCTGACACAAATACAGCTACAGTTAAATCATTTGTTATCCAGCAGCCATCCTGAGCTCTATCACAGCTGTCAAGACATTTTAATTTTACTGTTAGTAAAGGTCTGATCCGTTTATGACGGTCAAAATTATTTTTCATGTATATTGTCTTTCCTAATTTTCTGGTTGTTTTCAAAGTAAGCGTTTGTGACAGATTAATGTGTCGTTACTGTGTGTGTGTGTGTGTGTGTGTGTGTGTGTGTGTGTGTGTGTGTGTGTGTGTATTTCTAGTAGGGCTGTGCAATTAATCGATTAAACGCTATGTAAGTATACTCTTATTCCTGATTTATGCCTCAGCACTGACAATGTAACCTACGTAGGTGGCCAACGGCGTTATCATGACTTATGTGTTAATTACCATGTGGTCAAGTCCTGACCCAATCAGGAAATCCACATCATAACCAGAAACCCCTCTGAATCCTACGCCGTAACCTGAAGTGCACCTCCCGAGAAATGTAACTACGGGTCGGGGCGACGCAGCCAGCCGCAACGATTCTGATTGGCACAGTCGATTCCACCCGTGCATTTCCTGCTACGTTTTCACCGCAGTTTTAGAATTTATCAGTGAGAGAATAACAACATAAGGGACACTAATCAAAGCATCAATGTTGAAACTATTGGAATGGACATGAAGAACAAAGAAGTGGAAAAACTGGAGGGACAAATATGTTGGCACCTGAAAACAAGCTGACCACAAAGAGCGAGGAGGAGGGGAAAAGTCCTAGAATTTTATTAGTTTCTATCGGCCGCACCGCAGATAAAACACCGGGAGGTAATTAACACATAAATTAACACAGATTTGCTGCACGGTGGTATCTGCACCATCCAGCAACACGATCAATCTGTTCAACCACCTGAAGTTCAAACCCTGCAGCCCTGCCAGTGCAACCAGTATGACCAGTATTTGCTGTGTTGGCCTGAATAATTCTGATTTAGTCTGAAGCTGTATGTGTTTTATGTTTGCTCTGGGCTATACTGGGCCAGCCTGACTGGAATTAACTGAATAGAAATTTTGCAATCATGTACAGGATCTTTCAGTATGTTGTGGCAGTGCACTCAAATGTGAGCAAATTTATTTGGTCTTTTTTTCTTCTTAGTATTATTAGTCATGATAACTGGTATTAATTTTCTGTGTATTTATCTATTTATTTATGTTGTAATGTATTTATATATTTTATTTTGTATTTTATTTTTTTCAATTTAGTATTTATTTATTGTCAAGAGATTGTGGAAGTACACTACATTTCAAGGTATTCACTGTTCTTTGAGTGCAATAAATACAGTGTTCACAAAGGCAATGAGTAATCATGTTAAATAATCATGATTTCAATGTTGACCAAAATAATTGTGATTATGATTTTTTCCATAATCAAAACACCCTATTTTCTTGCAACTAAAAATGGATTTTCATCTTTCTAATGGCTAAAGTTACTAATAAAATATGGCAACAATTAGCCTGGTGACAGTGAAAATACACTGTATTATCCGCTAGGTAAGTTATCACAAGGACTGATTCATAAATATTCTAATAAAATTATTCTGTCAACAACACTGACAGCAAATCTGGTCTCATAATCACTAATTCATGATTTGGGGCATTATTGTGCCACGGAGCTTCAGGTTTCAGAGAAGTTAACTTTTCTTACCTCAAATACACTGTGGCACCACTCCATCTGGACAATTCAAATTAAAAAAAGAAAAAAAAAAAACCTCTGGCAGCAGGCAACCAAATGCTAATCTCACCTAAGCATTCAAACAGCCAGCGCTGTCCCTGAGTGCATGAGAGTGTGAACAAAGCCACAATTTCTTGGAAATGATTAATATTTGATGAAGGCTAAGTGCAGGGAGGGAACCATAAGGTTTGGTTTGCTGTTTGAGTAAATGTGAGCAATCGTATGTGACTGTGAGAAAAGGTCATCTTTGTTTTTCATCAGTGCTGGTGACCTCAGAGGCTTTTCCCTCTTTTGTTTATGGCACATTTACGGCGTCTCTTCCCAATGGTTTATTTAAAACCCACAGGGTGCGATGTGATTAATTTGTTTCTAGCGTGGTACTTCAAGTCGGGCAATAATAATCAATTTTCAGTGCTAAGTTATAGCAGCGAAACTGTTACCCAAATGCAGGAAGTTAAAGCTAAATCGAGCTAAATACAGTTACACAAGAATATAAAAAATATTAGTAATTAAATCTGCGTTGATACAGCAGTTGCTTGATATAAAGTAGACCCCCTAAGCTCCAATGAAGAAAAATCTCAATGCTAAAAGTCTCATACCACAGTAGAAAGTGCTTCAGCCTTGTCCAACACCTTTGGGATGAACTGGAACATTGACAGCAAACCTGGCCTTATCGTCTTACATCAGTGGCTGACTTCTCTAATGCTTTTGTGGCAGAATGGGAGCAAATCCCTGCAGCCAGGGTCAAAATATTGAAGAAAGCCCTCCCAGAGGAGTGGAGGCTGTTAAAGCAGCACATGAATGCCTGTAGTGCTGAAATGTCATTTTCACCAATCATATATAGCTGTAATATTTTGAGGTCTGCATACTATGGCATAGCCTAATATAGCGTAGATGGCACATGAAACAGCTTTGAACTTGATGATCTCTATTGAAATGCTCTAAATCCAAGAAAGCATATTTCTGGGATTTGTTAAATATTAAGATATAAATGTATATTTAATGAACACTTTTGCATTTAACTGCACAATGGGCACGCTAACATATCTTAATATAGCATCAGTTGGCCATAGTATTGAGCCATTTATTAAAAGATAGATTTCAACCTGGGAAGGAGGAAAGTCAGCCTACATGAAAGGGGTGTGTTTGCCTGGGTTTGCTGCAGTAAATCTCTATACAAAAATACATCATGCATAAAAGCAAATCAAATGAGCGAAGGAGTTTTTTTGCAGCTATCTCTGGAGCTATAAGGAGGTCACATCACCTAGCCCATGTCTGGTTTTTCCTTAAATGTAGTGACCTGTAGGGCAACCCATTCTCTGTATTAAGCGAGAGAAAAAGGCATCTAAACACAGCAGTTTCTTAATATACTGGCTGAGGTAGAGACTTTAGCTTCAAGCACAAATTTTGGAAACCACATGAGTTCCGTTGCTGTGAATACTAAAGAGGTTAATGCCATTCTGTAAGATCGTAAATGTATTAATATTGCATGGTATTCTACTTTGGAGTCAGTCACATTGCATTTTTGTAGTGAAATTACTACTTAAAGTACTCAAACATATGGTAATTGAACCAAAACAAGAAGCTGAAAGATGCTAAAAGACGCAATAGCCAGCGTGAACAATCTTATCAAACATACTTGTCTAAAAAGTCGGGATTTTCATGTGCTTTACAGTGGAGGCACCCTGGCATGAAGTACAGTGCATCTGCAGCATCACCTGAAGAAATTACACACATTTCTTTTAATCAGATATTATATTGAGCTACACAGCTTCAAGGAAATTGAGCAGTGTTGCTACATGCCACAGTAAAAAAAAATATTTAATGACTAAGGTGATTTAAACAGTCATCAAGTAACTGCGGGAAGTGCTAAAGTATTATGTTTTTCAAGTAGAAAATCTTTGTCTCTAAAAGGCCATTAAATATTCTAAAACAAACACATTTTTACAAAAATGTACTGCAGTCACAGTCACTCAGAGGCAGGTAGCGAAAACACCATGACGAAGTGCACTATTTACTCCATACGAGAACATTATGATGCTACACTGATGGGGGTGCAACAAGAGAAAATTACCAGGCAGCCTCTCCACAGGCCTGAGTGATTATTCCAAAAGACTAGTCTGGGTGCACCATAATCCCCTTGGTTCTCAGGGGTTTCTGATTGTACTGCCATACATGCAGGAACTTTAATAAAACAAAACTTCCAAGGAAGCCTGCACTGAGGGGCTGTGCATGTCGAAGGGGAACCAGACATAAATTATCAGTGGTCTAGCGTCTTTTGAAGTCAGAACACAGACTTTCATTATGAAAATATAATGCCCAGAATGTAAACATTTTCCCAGCTTGGGAATCCGGTAACTGCCGGGATTTTAGAAATACTAACTCGACTAAAAACCCCAAATTCACAGAAAATAAATAAGTAAAGTAAACCTATATGAAATAAAGCAATCAATCAGAAGACAAACTCAGTGTCCTTGATGGTAGCTACAGCACTGTTGGTTACTCATGACTCAAAGGGATTTGGAAGTAGGTTTGCTCAATAAAATGTCTTTTTACTGACAGCATACAGGAGGGTAAAAAAAAAAAAAAAAAAACTGATAAAAACTGATAAACAAGCCTTTTAAAAGCGAATACTCTAAATCTACCATCGTGATACTAAAAAACAGCAAGGTCAAGCAGCACCCACACACTCCAGTACTAAGATGAGCATCGAGTACTTTCGAGTGGACTTCAAGAAATTCCCTCAAAAGTTCCATTTCAACCCTTAAGATCCACATTTACCGCCTAAATAAAATGCCACAAACAAAACTTCTAAACACTCCATTTTTTCCAGCTTCTATTAAACAAAGTCCAATTGTTCCAACTGCTCATTAATTTCAGCAGGAAACACATTGTCAGTCTCTAAGCCATGGTAAATTACTGTCTGGAACAAGCCCAAAATCATATAGGAAGTGGCTGTGTCAGCCTTTTGCAAAACACTGGTTCTTACTCCAGCAGCTACAATCTGTGTGGCATAGCAAGCATCTCCTGATTTGACTAATGTGATCAGTGAGGGATATTCAGTTTTACAAAAAAAAAAATATGTAGACAGAGCAAAAATTTTTTTTTTTATTCTATAGTTGTGCAACAATCTGTTTCTAGATTTAAAAAGTCTTGTCAGGATAACGGGCCTTAATTAAAAGACAGAAGTGCCAGAGGTGCAGCGAATTGTTCTGCATTTTAAATGAACGCCACCATGTGTTTGAAACGCCCACTCCATGGGAGGAGATGAAATAAATTAATCAGCATTCATCCATGTGTGATGCAGCGCATATTCTGTACATTAGCAGAAATGTGGGCCAACCATATGAGGTCAGGGACAACCTGAGAATTCTTCTTTTCAATAGATGTAGAATATCGTTTTATTAAATACCTTACTTTCAATTCAAGCGTGGCCGAATGCAATACGCTTTTTTTTCCATTCAGCAAAAAGAACAGATGCTTTTAAGTGTTGAAAACAGAAAAATGTTTCAAATGCAAGGTATGAAAAGGAAGATGAAAATAATAATAAGCAGCCATTAGTATTCAGCGTTTGCAGTACCACATGGTGTACGCACGTCCATCAATACGAAACATAAATAACCACCGGGGTATGCACAACCCTACACAAACACAAATTCATGCGACAGCTTTGTGATGGTGGGTTCCATTTCAACCATGTCTAATAAGTGAGGGATGCAGTAGGTGAGGACTTTAAGATCTCAGTACGCCTGTCTTCTGCTGATTAACTCTGGTCATTTTGATATTTAATTAAAAACACAAGTACTGAAAGCCAAAACGTCTCCGCCTTGTCCATTACTGCTTACTAATGAGCCACTGTCCCCTAAAATCACTGCCATTAAAAAGAAACCTTTGAAATATTAGAAAAAATAAAAATAAAAGAACTCTGAAGGACACTGTGACTTGAAGTCTTTTAAAGCCCTGCACAGACCACTCTAACCAAACCCTGCATTTAATTCTAGCAGCTTTAGAGATACATGTTGCCTTTATAAAATTTTTTATCCACTTGCTTTATTTTATGACTGCCCAAATAATATCTGGCACAATAAGAGAGAGCTCATAGTTTTACATTACACAAATCAACAAAATGTGTTATTGTGTTCCACAAAATTTTCTGGACTTGTTTTACAGTGGATCCCAGGAGATCAAATCTTTAAAAAAATTTTGCATTGTTGGGCCTGCTGTCACCTTTGCCACTTTCCCACTGAAATGTCCCACAGTTGTCATTTATCCAAACATTAATATGACAAAATAGAAGGCTGACTGACACGGTCGTTACGCTCAGCCTTTGCTATTTTTGCTCTGAAATGACCCTCCCTTGTCATCTTTCAGCACATTAGCCTGACAAAATAGAAAGGAGATTGAAGTGGCACCATCTGTGGATGACAGAGGACGCAATGAATTGATTTTTACTGTCTGATGTGCCTTCTTCTTCCCCCCCCCCCACCTTTTTTTTCTCTTTTGAATCTTACTAACCAATGACAGCACAGCTTAACAAAAATAAGCTGCAGCTTTTGTTATCACATTTCGTTTTTAATTAGAATCAGGCGCAAACTGAAAAACTAGTCACCAACTGGCAACAAATTCTTTCAGTCATGATAAATAAATGCCACTTTGGGGAGAGCAGCTGAATTAACCTTGACTGGATTGTAGTTATACTATAAAGATGTTCCAATCAATCACATAATATTCTGATTTGAACACACTGGCAGATTTCAAAATTTCATTTCAATGACCCAGTACTACTCTGTGGATTATTTGCAGTGACTTTCACGGCTGGCAACCATGTTACCAATGTGATGCATCAATGCTAAAGTGTGAGTAAGAAGAGATGTGGTGTTTCTAAGGAGGGTGTGGGTGATGACACTAGACTTTATAAGTGCAATGTCAGAATAACTAAAGGAAAAAAAAGTAAACAAGACAGAATTTTAAGGAATATATGAAAAAAATGCCATCAACAGAGGCCCAGCAATGGCTCATTTGTGAGGTTTGTATATTAATTTTTGGCTTTGGCTGTATTAATTCTATTATTTTTGTGAGCGAAATGACTTCATCTATATGGTTTAATGGTGTTCTTTGGCTTTCAAAAAGCACTGGCTGAGCCTTCAAAGGTAAAGTCACAACCCAATCTTTCTGGTGTGGGAGGTAAAATAATGTATGCGGAACAAAGTACCATCCTCCGCTAGCACTGCAAAGCAGGTCACAGTTGAAATGAAGACTGTACAGTGATGGGGATTTTCTAAGTAGACGTATAGGAGGCGGTAAGCAAGCATAATGTCTCAGATTTCAAATCGACAGTCTACAGGGTTGGAGCGTGAACTACCGAACTCCCTTTGTGTAAATTGACACAATCACTTATATATTGTGGTCAATCATGTTTACAGAACTAGACATAGAGAGGCAAAATGTCCATTATGTAATTCCACACTGCAGCCTCTGACTGTTATGTACATATGACAGATATTTCAAATTTATTTCACTTTCACAGGATTAACATGTTGGGGAAAAGTGGGTAATAAAATATATCCTGTAGTAATTGGTCATAACTTACATAGCAATTCATCATAAAAAAAAAACATCAAAGGCAAATGAATATCAATGAATTCACTCATCAATCAAAAATAATAAGCCACTTTCTAAAGTTTTTTTTTTTTTTTGGGGGGGGGCGGTATTAAAATAAACCAGAGTCAATTTAAAGTACATGCATGTTTATAGCACAAACAGGAATTTCTAACACTCAATTAGCAGAATGTTACCAATTTGACAAAATGGAAACAAATAACGGCTAAAATGAAGGATTAAAAAAAGAGAACTGTCACGAAATGTAGCTGCTGCTTTCAATAACCCACAAAGAGACCAAAAGAATATTCCAATTTATTTCAGGCACCAGTTGAGGTACTCGTTTTTTACTGTGCAATTACAACAGTAAACTTTTTGGGAGTCAACGCTGAAGAATTACTTTATAATAAATAAATACTTCATCCAATTAAGACTTTCAAAATGTCAGTGGCCCCTGAAACGTATGATGCAAGGCAACTTTTTACTTTCCAAGCACCTCTAAGTTGCACATGTTGCATCATCATTAACGGTAACTCAAAGTGTTAAGATAAGACCAGATTGTGTTCAGCAATCAGCAATGAAGAGGGAATTAAATTATCCTGGCATGTCAGGTTAACTCTGCAGCGCCAGACAACCAATCAATACACAGACAGATTGCTAGACCCGCAGCTTCTCATCCTCAAAAAAATATTCTTATGCGGATTAACTGCTCCTTCACCCATTTTCATTTTCAGTTGAGAAGGTACTAATCTGACAGCCAAGTGAAGCCCAACAAATACTACACACTTCAAAGCAGCAAGAAACCGCTCTGGAAAAGGCCGGGTTCAAACATTTCCTTTCATTTCTATTTTCAGCTGGAGACACATACCGTGCCCATGGTATTTTTAACAACTTTTAGTAAACCCTCACACATATATAGTTTCTTATGATGTACCGACTGAACATTTCAGCTCAAAGTTGTGTTAGGAGTTGATATCATCGGTCTGACATCTTGACTTCATCGGGTTTTTTTTTTTTTTTCAGCCACAATCACAACTGTAAACACTTTGTCTCAGTCTGACTCGTTTAGGCTACGTTCAGTTAATGATGTACTACATTTCTGAACTCTCAAACAGAACAAAGTGCATTGGGGTTGATCTGCATAAGAAAATGATATATCACTTATTAAATGCTGGGCTGAGGAAAACACAAGCAATCGCAATGCTCACAACTCGCACTCTGAGAGATCTCTGAATGGATGGACGGAGGACAACAATTTCAGCACAACCGTGTGTTTGTCCCAAGGCCAAACCCTCACAGAGCCATGACCTAACAACAGGTCTAGGTTCCAGGTACTGATGTCCATTAAAGCTGTTTGGGAGCAAGGTGTGAAGGCACTTTGGACAAATTGGTATCTGTACACCACAGCAAGACGTGATGTCTCTCTGAGTGCTTGCTGGATGTGTGTCTACGGGAGAAGTTGCTTTTTGATCATTACACAATAAAATGAAAGCCACAAATAGGAAATATAAAATATGTTCAGCCATCAAACAACACAGTAACTATATTAAACTATTAAATCTGCCAAAGCTTTTCTATTTATCTCTGAAGAAAAGAAAACGACACCACCACAACTATGCCATCCAACTGTAAGGTTCAGTAAGAGTTTTGTTGCTACTGTTTATAAAAGAGATCCATTTAAAATATTCATACTCTTTGAATCCTACTTTGTGTCTTCTTCAGGCAACAGCACAAGAAGACATACATGGGGAACTGAATCCTAAGTCTTTGAGATCAGAGCCTGTAACGGAGCAGGGGATAGTTTGTCCTACTTGCTGAAATAGTGCAGGCCTGATTAATTGTGTTCCAGGAAATCAAATCGACTGGTCGCCTATTTCCATTTTTTTTTTTTTTTTTGCCTAAAACACAAACACCCCTTGCACGTTAGCTTGTGTAAGGCTTGACTAAGACAATGCTTTGTAACTTTGTAAATGTGAAATAAATAGTGTTTGTTTTTAAAATCGCATCAAACCTACTGCTGACCCGTGATTTAGCAGGCTAAGCACAGAACAGCCCAGCAGCTCGATCTGTTGTCCCGATCCATTTGTTTGAGACGATGTGGTGGGCCGTCAGGGCCTGCAAGGCCTTCTCTGCTGGCCTAAAAAAAATATTTAAATCACAGACTGACTTTAATT
>JAVDPK010001871.1:740685-753204 GCA_034780415.1 Cichlasoma orientale
TGCAACAGCTCTTTATAATGCATTTCTGCATGAAAATGTTTTTTATAGCCATAAAATAGTTATTGAGGGTGGAGTAAATCAGGTGGTGCACTCCTGAAGGCCTAGGTGTGAAATGCACGGCCCGCCACTGTCATATATAAACATTGTGCAAGTATAAAATTATAATCCAGTTTTGCTCAAAATGTGAGGCGAGCCACCATAGCGGGGGCACACAGTCACTGCAGTGGACGTATGGACAACCAGGGGTGAAATTAGGAAGGAAACTAAGGTAAGTGAATATAATTCATGTAGAGGGAAAAGAACAAGAGTTTGCCATGCTAACATCCAATTTAAATTTTAATAAAATTCAGCTTTTGTATTGCTAATGACTTAGAACTCAGACTTCAATCTACGATGTGCATGTCATTCGATTTTTACCATTTCATTTTTTTGGTTTTTGTTCAGTGACTGGTTCTTCTGGAAAATATATGTTTTCTGTCCATGATCTGTTGTAGAAGACATGGTGTAAAAGTTACAATATACATCCTAATAAATAAAAAGCCACTCGTTTTTAACCAATCGTTTCCAAAAAAAAAACCTAAAACCAAAACAGATTTTAGTAGGCCAAACTACAGAAAGCCTTTGCTTACAGCAGGACTCAACACAAGCATTCCACCAAAGGTGCTTTGTGAGTCAGGAAACCCCTGAGTTCACATTGAAAATCCTCTTTATAGTCTTCATCAAAGAGGTGTTTGCTGCCAATTCTTGCAGTTCTAAATAATGACAGATTCACTGGGCGAAAGAACTTATTTCCCATGCCAACTTCCCATTTTTTCCTATAACTCTCAGTGAAAAGAATATACAGTTATTCAGCCTGAATAATGACTACTAGTAAACAAAATCACAGAAGGAGGTGCTATTCTTTTCCACACCAAAGAGAATTAGACTGTGACACTAAGTGGAATTAAGTGGTGCTTTGCAGTGTTACAATCTATGATTCAGACTCAAAGGAGCGCCCTGTTGTTCTGCAGCAGGTAAGATTTTTCCTCTGCATCATCCAACTAGGACACCAGGAAAATGAGATTGTGCTACTGTACAATATTTGCCTGGCAATAGTGCAGAAAATATCAGACAAGACAGAGTGACAATAGATGAGACAAAGGACGGGAACCGAGCACAGTGGGGAGACACAATCCAGTTCCACTGGAAACAGTGTAACAGCCTGAAGGGTCTCATCAGGAGCAAATTCACTGAAATGTAATACAAGCTGGAGTGTTATGTAAAATGAAAGATGGAAGAACCCAGATCACTCAACCCTTGTGTGCTCCTGCAGCTGATGCATACCTGTATTGTATTCAGAAGGGCATTCATTTCCCTTCCGATGATTACAACCGAACACCAGCTGTATTGTTTATTTGGCTGAAAGCACAAATGATCTGCATTGATTCCTTTTTCATTCATTGTTGAACCCAGCTATTGTAAGTATGATTGCAGGAAAAATGGGCCCAATTACAGCAAAGCAATGCCTCCCTGTGACTCCACGGCACAGCAAGATGATGAAGTCCTCAAAGTCGGAGGAAAGGGGCAATCAAAGACCCCTTATTGTCTCTTGTTAATTCAAAAACTGGAGTGGAAAAAAAATTCTCGCTGTGATTGACAATGGTTCACTCGGGATTTCAAATTAGATTAGTCAGCCATACAGCTTTACTATTAGAGCCGTTACACTGTCCTTGACACGACCCTCCACATGACAGCTGAAATGACTCATCAATTTATTAATAAGTCGACAACCACAAAAACCTTAATTTATTGGCCAATTGTTTTCAGTCATTTCTCCATGAAATTGATCAAGAACTTTCTGATTCAACTTCACCGTGTTTGGCGAGTTGGTGGTTTTATTTGTGTCACATAACTGCAAAATGTCAGTTTTAGACAGTACAGACTAAAGCCAAATTATAATACAAAGAAGACAAATAAACTGCTGCTGAAAGAAAGGTAAGAATAAGAAGTACCTTATTTATCCCATATTTGTGAAAATGTTAATTTATATGACTATATATTAATGTAAATATTCATCTGTACCTCAGTCACACAAAGGTCATACTGACTAATTCTTTTCTTTAGCACTCTTTTGACATTTCTTTTATGAATTCAAGAATTCATTTTTCAAAAAGCAGCCATTAATCAGTCAATAAAGTTTCAATTTTCCATTATTGCAAAACCTTTTGTGATGAAGCATAAATACAAAGGTCTGAAATTCGGAAATGTGTTTTCTCCTCATATTTCCTCATTGATCAAGATTGCTTGCAACTGCTGTCTGACTTTGCCAGGACTCCTCCCTGGTCCCCTTGAGGGAGAATTTAAATAAATTAATAGCTCACTTAATGAGTTTATATGAAAACAGATTTTTATCAGGTTTGAAATGTTACTTTTTAAGCAAAACTCTGGCTTAGAGTTTTCAATTAAATTGAAATTTTCAAATTTAGGTGACAGGGAAAAGATTTTTCATACTATTCACTATTATACTGACAGTGTATACTGCTACCAATCAACCCCAGCACTCCTTTCAGACAAATCCAATTTCTGTACCAAAAGAGAAGCTAACACTAAGGACCTGCTCTAATGCTTCCCCTGAAATATACATGAAATAATTCTTCACAATATTTTGTTCAAAATAATTTTTTACAAAATAATGCATTTCTGCAAGCAGTCACATTGAAATAGTAGTTATATAAACATTAAACAAAACACTGTGTTCCATTACTAATCATTTATGCTTGTATGTTCTCATTAGTTTCATTCATCTTTGTTGAGCCGTGGCTATTTTTGATATTCATCCCACAAATAGCATATTAGATACTAATAACCATGACACTGTCCATAATTATCAGTTATATTACTTCAATCCTGACACTACCCAGTAATACCAGCTGCCTCCAATATGTGGCTCCTGATTAGTCAGGTCTAATTTAATAAAATTAGTTGACTGAGCCATTTTCCCATCAGCACCATATTTCAAGTCAACGGTGGAAAAGATCAGACATGAGGGGGGAAAAAAAAAAGAAAAGGAACTTGAGCATTGCCTGGGCAGCTCCACCAGAAGCCACAAATGTAGTTCAATTTAATACACACAAGATGGATTTAGCCTGCGTTTCCTGCAGTGCTGTCAAATTCCCTGGGGAGACTTCCAAAGATCATGGTATTCGCAAATCCTTTAGTGCCTGTTGGTGCAACAGAAGAATCCAGCTCAAGCCATTCAAAGACCCACTTCCTAAACTAAGGTCTCTTTTTGACAGAAGCTCCACAATCCAGGCAGTTCTTGGAGAGCATAATGGACTGCTGTCTACAGCTTCCAAGAATGTCTCTGGCAGGATTGCGGTATCCAGGGGACATGGACCAAAGTACTTCAAGAGGACAAGCCAAAAAATGATGTCTGTATAAAAACATACATTTGTGCGATTACTGCACTATAAAATAAAAGACATGCGAGTCTGGGTGTGCTTTTTGAGTATGTTTTCTTCCTAAATTCATCATTAAAATGTCGCTTGAAGATCTGGCCATTGCATGGGAAATTTTCAAGGGAAAGGGGGAGGGGGGGGGGGTTCACAAGAAGCTTGGCACAGACACAGTGAAGATGGGCTGAGTACTAGAGTAACCTGTTGCTAGTTTTTCCTTCTATACCACGCATTGTTGTGAAAAAAAAGTTAACCACGATTCTCCGCTCCACCTGCGGTACAGATCACATTCCCTTCATCCTGGAATGGGAAATAAACTCCCCACGGTCACCGTCTCTTTCATCAGCAACAGCGCAGCTGCACCAAAGACACAGACAAAGATGCAGTTCCGTGTTTCATCTGTGCCACACGGTATGCATCATGGTGGGCGGACGGTAAATTAGCCAAGTTATGCCACAAGGTCCAACAGCACGTCCAGTGAAAACCCTTTACAGCAATGTAAATTTATGGACATATATTTCCCGAAGGTGTCCACTTCAGGATACCCAACGCCTTTAGACAGCAGTCCCCCAAAACAACAACAAGTTGTGGGTTTTTTTTGTTTGAGAATTACTAAATTGTATACAACTGCTTAAAGAAGTCAGTGGCCTGTCAGGAGGACTGGACCTTCTCCATAACAATTTTGCTGTCTTGCCCATTCACACGTGTTTACATGTGTGACTAAGCACAGCACAGCCAATCACTGCAGGTACTGTAACACAGACAGGAGAAAAAAGCAGCAGCGTGCGATGACTAAAAACCTTTTTTTTTGCCCCCCAAAAAAAGGCCATCCCGCTCAATGATGACAGCTGCACTGACTATATTTAGTAAAGGTTCAAAATATTACCAGGCTCATTTCTCTCTCAATGGAAGGAGTGAAGAGAGGAAGAGGAAATTGTCAGGAAGAGGAAGTGCTCATCCTATATGCATTTAGCACCGATGACATTAAAACTGGAACTTATTCCCACTTGTATGCAATTATCTGGGATTTTATCAGAACACAATCACAGAAGTGGTCTTCTGTTGAGTGGATCTTGGTCATCAACATACATCAGTTTCCGTAGCTGTGGAGGCTAATAATAAAACACAGGCCAGCCAGTAAAGATTTCAGAGGTAAACGCTCATGTGGCGTACCACTCTACCCAACAGTGTGCGGCGCATATTTATTATGCAATTACTCTAAAAAGCACAATCTAGATAAAACCTTAATTAGGGAAACAATGCTAGAAAAAATAGTACCTAAGAGACCGCCTTGGTTTCGAGCTTCCACAAAGTTAGGAGACTAAAATAAAAAAGGCATTACATCATAAATTATTAGAAGCTGAGATGTTCGGATTCTTTTGTCTCTAGCGCAGGTCAAGCTCCAGAAACCGCTGGTGTGTTTCACATTCCAAATCCACAGCTCGTAACGCTGCTTTTCCACTCCGAGACCGGGCTGCGGGAAGACAGCGTACAGCAATTTTAACAGCCTGAGTAGCACAGCAAGGTGATTTATGTGTACAAACTTAAGCTGGTCAGGGCATAAAGTGGAAAAAGCACTATGTACATGGCATTTTTTTTCCCTTTTAATCCTTACATAATGGAACCACAGTCTTGCAATGTTCCTCTTGGAGCTGAACACAGAGGAACTACTTAATTTAGTCTGCATTTGTTTTTAGTACACGCTTGCTAGAGGCCTCAGCCAGACACGAATCCTGCAAGTGAAAAATAGCTGCAGTCACCACAGAAGCCTGTTGTGCATTAACAGCAATTAATATGAGCGCATAAATATTCAAAGATCACTTCGATTTTACTCATTTCACTTGTTTCGCACCCAGGTTGTCAAACTGTGCGCAGAACAGTCTAATTTGATGCATCGGCCGCTTTCTGGACAGCATATTGCGCCATACGCCCACCCCCCGCCGATCCCCTCGAGAGATTTGAAATCGGAGGGTGCTTACTTGACATCCCATCAGTTGGCGGATCACTAACAAGTAGGCCATAAACCTTTTTTCTCCCTTTGATTACACTAAGTGCACAGAGGCCAGATGCGACCCAGCCCAGTCATCTGTTGGCTTGCCAGTAGAGTCACTGTAGACTGGCAGAGGCGGGAGGAGGGGAGGGTGGGGGGGGGGGGTCACGTGGGGTCCCCTCCCTTCAGGAATAAAGCCATTGTTCTTCATTAGAGCTGGAGAGGCTGCTGGAGGGTACAGACGGTGAACAAGTCCATTTACACACCTGTTTTCCAGCACTGTGGCTTGACTCGGAGCCAAACCTCACTGTATGATTCATTTGTGCTTGATGCAGCTTTCCTTTGTAACCGAAACAGGCTAATGCTGGTTTGAAGTAATAACAAAAATGACCAATTTCATGCAAAAAGTTGTTTTTTTTAAAGGAAAGAAATAAAGTCTTTAGTTAAGTAATTCTGCCTAGGCTGTAAAAGTAGGTAGGGGTTGGATTAACAGCATTTTGAGCATTTATAATGAAACTCTGCAGCCGTGTCAGCACCGGTAGAGCCCCTCAGTGCATATACTGCCGCACGCAACAGTAAAAGGTGTTTTTACAACCAGTGAAGGTGATCGTGATTGAACTCTGTGGCAGATCATGCAAATGCAGTCTCATCCAAGGCCAAGTCTGCAGCTCCAGCAAAAAAAAAAAAAAAAAAAAAAAAAAAACAGCTGAATGTTTGTAGAAATATTTAAAACTAATGCATGGTCTATTCATGGATCGAACACATCCACCAATGCAATGATTTTCTTCTGCACATCTTTATGTATGTGCCAAGCGACAGCACTTATTACCGCATCGGGTCTACCTAAGGTCGGCAGAGATCTCAGCTTCTGCCGAGAGAGCGACACGCCGATCTGCTAATCACAACTAGTGTATTATCTCAACAAGTGCTGGAAAGATGTAAAGTTCAGTGTTAATCACGCATCAGCTTCTCACTTTGTGCCTTCAGGTCAACTTAAAGTGGGGGCTTTCTATAAAACGGCACCTACGAACGCTTTTCTAAAACAACCAATACATCTTTTGTGAGGAGCATAACAGATTCAGTGGCAGGATGCATGGAGATAACAGCCATTACATGAAAGGCATCAGAGGTCCAGTGCATATTCAAATGCACACTACGGCTTAAAGCTACTAAAATACAGTAGTTTTCTCTTTTTCAGGTGTACACCATCGAGTATTAGAAAATGCCATGAAACTACCTCTACATACATAACTGTTGCTCTTATCCTAACATAATCATTACCTAAGACTAAAGGTGCGGTAATGTTTAAGAGAAGTCGAACACACTTAACAGTCGATGCTCTCACCTGCACAACAACACAGTTACATAATTCTGCAAAACTTAAAGCAGCGATGCTTCTCACTATAGCTGCAGGACTGCCTAATCATGTTTTCGAGTCTGAGCAAGCCTATGGGCAGGGCGTGCCGTGTTGGCGCTCTTTAATAAACACCTGTACAGCACCATGCCCCGGTGTTCCAAGCCTGTAATCTGCATTACAACTGGCCTTACTAAATACTTCTGTACGGAACCACAGAGGAACTGCATAAATATGAATAAATGAAAAATACATTTATACAATACCAGCATGCATAAATTACAGCAGGATACAAGATGTGCATCTGCGTGGAACTGTTAATTACTATGGGGCTGCATGATTACCGCTGATGTTTCGCTCGGCATTCACTTTATAATAAAATATCACCTCTCTCACTTTCATGAAAACACACAGGTGGTCATTTCAGTGCTCGGGCACAGCCTTTTATTTTCTAAGAAAGCGACAGTCCAAAAAAATAAAATAAAATAAAGCTGCTTATGTGAATAGCAAAGGATTGTGATAAACACTACGAGCACAACTTAATACTGATGCCTAGTAAATATCTACTGCCTGTTTGATTCACCTGAAATAACTTATTCTGACTAAAGTCACTTTTTGCTCCACAGAATGAATGTTATCTCTCGAAGTACATCTGTTTCACAAGATGATGTGGGAACAGAGCACCGAGATTGGTTCTATCTTCTAAATCTGTTCTTATAGAATAGAGCTGATTTCCCAACAGTCTGAGTTCAACCTCTGCAACAACATAAAACTTGTAGCTGGAGTGAAATGAATTGATGCAGCCTGCTATTAGACTGACTACACTGCATCACCCCTATAGTTCCAACGTGTACAGCACTCTTTAATGCTTAACCACAATGAGAGCTTACAGTATGCAGCTCGGGGTAAATAATTGATCTGCTAGTGCAAGTGCGCCCTGAGCTTTGTTTGAAATCAGTGGAGCCATTTCCATGAAGGTAAAAGCAGCACTGCCCACTGTCCACAGAACAACACGGCTTGTTTGCTGTGTTTGTTTGCTCTTAACTGACTTGAGAAAAAGCGTTTGTTTGTTTTTTAACCGTGTGTCCTTTTTAATGGATAAAACTGGATTAAGCCTTATGGATAATCCACAATGTGACAAACGAGGACATCTGCGTTCCCGTCATTTCCACCCCCGGAGGCATGACACTCAGCATAAAAGGGGATATAGTCTACAGAAGAACAGCTTCGCGCTAACTTTAAGTTAGTGATGATTCATTGCATAATCGACTCGATGTAAATACACCAGCCGAAGATGGAAGCGGCAAAGCGAGTGCTTTCACCGCACAGCTTCAGCGTATCACTGTCCAAAGATAAATAACCCCGAAAGGAGCGTGCATCTCTCAGCAGCTCACGACAAGCCCCCACCCCTCCAAGCCCCCACCCCTCCAAGCCCCCACCCCCAGCTTTAAACACCGACTTCACGCTGACAACAAACAGCCACAGCACTTTATCTCTTCTTACTAAATAAACGTGCGTTTTTTCCCGCAGCCCGCCAACTCGCAACATCGCTCCCAACATCACCAAGCGTTAACAAAAAAAAAAAAATATATAATAATATCGTGTCGCAGTTTTCGCCCAGCTTTATCTGTAACCTATCCGCTTCTTTAAAGCTTCTGACTCAGATTACTACACCCGGACGAAAACCTTTGATGTTTTCATGCATGGTTCCACAGCAAATCCAGTCCCGGTATTATGAAAACACAGCCCAGAGCGCGACTGCAAACTCGGTGAAATTAATCTTTTCTTGTTTACCATTAACAGTTAACGCGCGTTAGGCGGTGATTTGAGATATCGCCTGCACCGCTCTGATTCTGCTCTTCATTTCGGCACACAGCGGAAACACCGAGCGCCACTTGTTTCATTGAAAAGACAACTTTTATAGCGGATTAGTCGCTCTCCAGACGACATCCAGCGGGATGGCCGAGAGTGAACAGATTCGGAAAAACGGAGATTAAATCGGAGGAGGGGGGGGCGGGAGGGTACTGATTCATATGAGGCCGTTATGCCGAATTTATCATAAAGTCCCAATGTCATTAATATGTGAGGAGTCACGTTTTAATGTATGCGAATCTCCGTTCCGTCCAATTAAATGAACGCAGTTTTAAATACAGTTTGTCGTTTCTTTTCCTCCAATTGCACGTTGTCAGTGCTCCTGCTATTCCACTTCAACGCGCCGCTGCTTTCTGTGATTTACAGCGTTCTGAACACGTTATACAAGTAACCAAAGCTAGCGGACTGAGTAACCAAACATCAGCCTCGGAAGCTCCGATATACACCCTCACGTCCCTCCCGCGACAAAAGACCACGCTATTTGTTTTCTCGCATCAGCATTTTTTTTACATTTAAGAGTTGCCAGCTGTGCAGCGCCACAGCGATTCAGCCTATACCCCTAATGCTGAGCTGACCAAAGTGATGTATTCCTAGTGCAACGCGTCTGTAACGCCTGTTCGGATACATACACACACGCATCGGCTTTTTTCTTTACAGTAATTCAACTTTACGGAGAGCTTTTGTTACTTCTCGCTCAGCAGCATCACAGTAACATTCGAACGCTCTGCCGCGCTCGTTCAAAAAAGATTTCCCCAAAACGCTGATAAAATCACACTCCTTCACATCTACATCCGCGGAAATGTAAGAACAAAGTCCGACTTCCATTTAGGCAACAACGAAAAAGTCCTACCTTTGTGAAGAGCCGCTGGAAACATGAATAAAAAGAGAATAGTCGCGAGAGAGCCGCTGCGAGCGTTCGCCATGTTGGACACCTGCTTCAGTATGGCAGAGATAGCGGCAGCTTCACCTATAGCTACAACGGGACTCACTTAATGAGATGCGAGAAAGGGAGGGTACTATTTACCATATTCATTTATTACCAGTTTTGATAAATAGTGTTATTTGTAATGGATGTCTGTCACAGCCTGCTGCATAGTTCCGTGAATATGCTTCTGGAAAAAAAAAAGTGCTTTTAACGCTGTGTTCTGCTGCAGAGTTGGTTAGTACGGAGGTTTGCCTGTGGGTGGTATTACTAGATGGACATTGTCCTCACAATGGGAACACATGATTGGGACTTTTTCTTTTGTAGTTTTTTTTTTTTTTGGCATTTCAAAACTAGACTGACCTTTTCACCAAACTGTATGTAATAGTTCAGAAAAGCAGGGCTGCTCATACTGGTTTTCAGGCCTCAACGACCACAGCTCTCATGAGCCCTGTGGAAGGTGGGGTCTGTAAATAAAAGATGGATGTAACAGTGGTCACATCAGGGAGGCTCAAGCTTGGCATTTTGGCTGGCACAGTCTTGGTAAGTGCTAGAGGAAGGAGCAACAATTTTACACTTGTAAGTCCTTTGTGTCACAGTCAGTGGAATTTTTTTTTGAATGACTTGTTGGGTAGATGTCTAAAATAAGGTCTGTGGGTAACTAGGTTTAGTAATTTTGTTCTACAGCATAATACATGTAAGGAAATACTCCACTTGCATACTGCTGGTGTTTTACTTTTTTGCAGTTGCACTTCAACATCAGTAAGTTGCGTTAATTTGTGAATTACTGAATAAAACTGGAGAGTTTACTTCCCAAACACCAGTGGCGTAAGCACAGACAGTAGAAAAGATGGATGTAACTTCCAGGTCAGAAAAGTCAAGTGCCTTAGAAGTGCCTTAGACATGCACTCTTGTTAAAAGCCACCAGGGGGCGATACATGTGGTTGCAAAAAGACAACTTTCTGACCTCTGTGAACACTTTCCCAATGAGTGTATGGTCATGCATGTTGGGTCACATTCAATAAAAATGTAAGTCCGTTTTGTAAATGTTCCTCATGTTATGTTTCTTAAAGGAGGATTATCCAGGGTATGCTTACGCTCGCAAGCCAGTGAGCATGTGGTTTTACATTAAGCCCCCTTCCCCCCACCTCCAACTAAAAAAAAACAAGACTGTAATTCAGAAATTGTCATCTCGGTTTCAAAATGGGTTTCAATGGGTGACATCACTGTAGCTACATCCATCTGTTACGCTGTCTGTGGAGATAATCCTGGCCTTTTGTAAAGGTTTCCAGGGTGATGCTAACTTCTGGGTGTGCCAACCAAAATATGTAATCCCTGCAGCACTCTATTATTTACACCTGCTTCTAAACAAACAGGCAAACAAAGCCTTTATTTAATTGATTTTTGTAATTTTTTGCATTCAAAATTAAACAATATTAATATCCTTTTATGATTCCCATCTCTCTTGTGCAAGAGTCTTGAGCATAGGTTGTATGTAAAAGATGGATGAAGCTTCCATGGATTGTTCCAGATAAAACACAAGCATTCTGCTAATGTCTGCTGATTGGTTGGTTAAGGATTTATGACAGAACACGCTGCCTTGATGGCACCTATTTCCAAATTGTAGCAATAATGGATATTAACATCATAGTTACATGAAAGAAAAAAACTACTTACTTTATAGTAGCTGCAGGCCATTGTTTAATACCTAAAATCAAAATGCAGAATGCCATAAAGCGGCTCATGGTAGCAATTTTGCCTCACAGGTTTTGGGTTTCGACTTGCTGACCAGCTGGGGCCTTTCTGTGTTCAACACATTCAAAAACCAGTATAAAGTTGGTCATTTTAACAGTGTGAGGTCAGACACTGATGTTGGAAGAGAAGGCCTGGCTCACAGTCTCTGCTAAGGCCTGGCTCACAGTCTCTAATTCATCCCAAAGGTGTTCTGTTAAGTTGAGGTCAGGACTCTGTGCAGGCCAGTCAAGTTCTTCCACACCAAACTTGCTCATCCGTGTCTTTATGGACTTCGATTTGTGCACTGGTGCGCAGTCATGTTTGAACAGGAAGGGGCCATCCCCAAACTGTTCCCACAAAGTTGGGAGCATGAAATTGTCCAAAATGTCTTGGTATGCTGAAGCATTAAGAGTTCCTTTCACTGGAACTAAGGAGGCTGAGCCAAACTCCTGAAAAACGCCCTGCACCATAATCCCCCCTCCACCAAACTTTACAATTGGCACAATGCGCCCAGACAAGTACCGTTCTCTTGCCAAACCCAGACTTGTCCATCAGATTGCCAGATGAAGAAGCGTGATTTAACATTCCAGAGAACACGTCTCCACTGCTCTAAAATCCAGTGGTGGCATGCTTTACACCACCGTATCCAACACTTTGCATTGCATTTGGTAATGTAAGGCTTGGATGCAGCTACTCAGCCATGGAATCCCATTCCATGAAGCTCTCTGCGCACTGTTCTTGAGCTAATCTGAAGGCAACTTGAATTCTGGACGTAGTCTATGATAAAAAAAAAACCCTCTGAAGGGGAGAGCGTTGTCATCTTGGATGATAGAATTCAGTTCCAGATTGAGAAGATATAGGATTGCCACTGGTTTCAGTATCTTATCTCAATAACTCTCTGCATTGAGATTTCTTCCAATGATAACCAGGGTTCTAAATTAACACCCGCCAACCCGCCAAATGCCGGTAAAAAATAATTTTGGCGGTTGTTAATAAAAACTTACTAGCCAATTTTGCCAGTGATGCAAGAGGCATTATATGCATGACACGTAAGGCTCCGTTCAGGGGCGCAGCTATATACTTTCTGAGGTGTATGCAGACACATTTTTAGGTGCCCCCTTCCTCCCAAAACCCTCCACACACACACACACACACACACACACACACACACACACACACACACACACACACACACACAAAACACCCTTCATGG
>JAVDPK010001871.1:764333-799200 GCA_034780415.1 Cichlasoma orientale
GGCCATCCCCAAACTGTTCCCACAAAGTTGGGAGCATGAAATTGTCCAAAATGTCTTGGTATGGTGAAGCATTAAGAGTTCCTTTCACTTGAACTAAGGGGCCATTCTCCTGGTAACCGCCAAACCCAGACTCATCCATCAGATTGCCAGACGGAAAGTCTAATTTGTCACTCCAGAGAACACTCTCCACTGCTCTAGAGACCAGTGTTGGCATGCTTTACACCATTGCATTGCGCTTGGTGATGTAAGGCTTTGATGCAGCTGCTCAATCATGGAAAGCCATTTCATGAAGCTCCTGAAGCAGAGGGTTGAATTCTATGATATATGTAACAATACCTCTCAATTACTATGTAACAATATTTTTTCTATTCTCCTACATGCTTTTTTATGATTAATAATAGCTCAGGGTATACAGTTAAAATGTTTGTGCGCTATAAATATCTGACAAATCTCACAAGGGGCAAATTACAGGTGAATCAGGGCCAGGAAGTTATTACTTTTTCCCTTTTAAGTTTTAGCAGTTTACATCTCTCCTCAGACTCTGCAGCTGGTGATGATACACATGATGCCAGCTGATCTGAAGGACTTAAAAGAAAAATCCACCCTCAGATAATGTTAGTGCAAAATTTTGAATGTAAAAAAAAAAAAAAAGTTATAACTCTTTGATACCGAGGGCACTGACACTAGAGGATGGCCATCTTCCTTTGATGTTTACCATAACTGAACTGTAGCTCCACTGGAAATATCTTAATGCAGAATCACATCCGAATCTGTTCTTGGCTTTCTTATTGATCTTATAGACAGGTAGTGTTTTATTAAATATAAAAAAAAAACCCACAATCATTTCAGTTGAAGAGTTAACTTATTTTAAAAAATGCACAGAATATCTGAATGTATTATAATAATAATAATAAAAAAATGTCTGTGTTAAAGGGCTGGCAGGTGATATAATTCTAATATTGATGCAGAGCTGGGATTTCTGCCACAGCACAACTGCTATTTATCTATAAGAGAATCGTATCGGTGTTTCCGAGTGTTTTAGCCCAATTAGTAAATTATAAATCAAGTGCACAAATGTTTGTTTATGACTAACCATTTTCACGCTATATTTCCCCACAGCAAACTGTGGCGAACCCCATGCAAGGACTTCAAACCTGATTAATCCCAGGGATTAGTAGCAGTGAACACAATGTGTATTTTTTGTGCTTTTTGGTCAGTGAGCTAAATCATGTAAAACAGCTGATTCTGTAATTCTGGAACTAAACAAATGTTGGAGAACTAGACGTTCACTGCAGTGACTTTAGATCTGACTGCTTTAATTTCCACTTTATTTTCTTCTTACTTTTTACAGTATTATACTGTAAGCTGTCATTTTAAGCTATGTCCTTACCATATACTGTATGTGTTGAAAAATGTATTAACATGGATCAACATTATTGACATAAACAAACTGTAAAGCATATAAAATCATTTTCCTCTTATGTCCTATATTCATATTTCTGTAGATGATGTAAAGATGAGCCTGTATAAGCTTCCCGACATGGGAATTTGAATCTGTAACATATGCACTCAGTGAAGTGGAGCATACTTGTTTATTCCTTGTAAAACCTTTTTTTTTTTTTTTTTTTGTTGAAAGCACTTGGTGTTAAAAAAGATGCCTCTCCGTGCTCTGTATGGATCACAATCCTTAAAGTCTCATGTGGTGTGCAAAATAAATGAGGAGGAATGCAATCAGCTCAAAACTGCTTCCAGATTAAAGCAAGTCCCAACAGGCAGGATAAGCAGTGTACAATTTGACCCCTGAACCCATAATAATGTTCTGAAATCCCTGCTGTAATCGACTACAAGGTCCTGACAGGTTGTTGGATCAGCGTAGCTTTCCAGGAAAGTCACCACAAGGGCTCTTCACCTAATGAAATCTCACAGCTTTCTTATTGATTTGCCTCTGGTACTTTGGAGTTGTGTGGAAAACAGGGAATACGCACAGCAATGCATATTGGATTCCTTTAGTGTGGGCATAAGTGTTATTTCTTTTCCATCACACGTTATGTAATGTGGAGATTTTAACTTGAACAGCTGAAAATTGACACAACAACTTATAATAGAAATAAAGTTTTCTTAAACCTGATTTGATGATGAATCCAAACTGTTACTGTATCTACTGACTGGGAGTGTTCCAGGACAGTATGGATTGCTAATAATCAGAATGCAGTCCCCGTAATTTCTAATATTTAGAATGATACAAAATTGCAGATGAACAGTATACTTTAACGCAGTTTTGCCTTTGTTTTCTTTTTTCGTGACAGTGCACATAAATAAATGAAGTAAATATCTTTGTTTGCAGATCCTCTTAGAGAAAGAGTTACCATGCATTGTTTAAGCATGAAGCAAAGCCCTTGATCTCGAAGCGCGGCCCGTTTTTAAGTGTGACTTTTTAAAATTCCCCAGGCAACTTTATTCCTATGCGCTTCCTTCCTGAGGAATTCATTTTTTGCTTTTTGCTTGTAGTTTGCTTTTGCCCTTTAGTTCCTCGAGCACAAAGGCAACTACAGAGAAAAAGAAGAAACATATTTACATAAATTAGATGACAGCGAGGCTCTTTCTGTGAAGACAATACACTTCTGTTTTGACATCATGGTTCTGACTAGATAAATTTAGGAAAGGCAGCCGTTTCAATCAAATACTTAAAACAATACTTTCATGATAAAAATGTCAGTCAGTGTCAGTTTCATGGATTTGTGTAAGAATGCAGAATGGGTGCTAGTTCTCTATTTCGGAACGAGAAAGTATAGGTGTGGACGACCTGCGGAGGCAGCAACAGTACAGATATTCTGTACTCAAGCAGAAGCACAGATACTTGTTTTAAAAAATACTTTGATAAAAGTACTGATTCAACTTCTTTACTCAAGTAAGAGAGGGGAAAGTACAGGCTCTGAAATGTACTCAAAGTAAGAAAGTAAAAGTAGCTGTTTGGATGGCGTTTCTACCAGCTAATTTTGTGCAAAGCTAACTGAACCTGATGCCATTTTTAAGGTAATAATAAAACATTATTATTACATGAAAATACAAACTTTATTTCAATCTAAATTCTAATTCTAATGAATGCACTCAGCTTGAACATTGTTATGTAGAACATGAGCAGAGAAAGAGAATTTAAAAAAAAAACAACTCTATTTGCTGCTACCTAGACTGTAGAGGGTGACTCTGCCTCATCACCTAAACAGAAAAATGGGTACAATCAGGGGTTACAGTGGGATTCAGCAAGTGGGGGGACCCCAAGATGGGTTGTAGTGGCTCAGCGTGGGGAGAAGCATCCCGATCTATTGTGAGCTCCAGTAGATTTTCTTTGTGTGCAGGCTGTGATCAGCTGCTGCTGCTCTGAGGTTTACTGCTCCTTGTGGATTCACACAGCTGAATTTCACGAGCTGTACAGTTTATACTGTCTTTATACTGACAGTATACAGTTGGTATAAAGGCTGAATTGAGCGAATGAATCTAACCTTCATCAGCTTAAGCTCATCTCTGCTACATTGATGTAACCTAACAATGAGCATGAACACAGCCGCTGCTGTGCACCAGTCCAACACAGAGCTTCACTGTAAATTCACCACAGTACAGCAAACTGTTTACCCTGCACTAAACTGCAGTATTTTCATGCTACCTTTGAATCACAAAGTTAATATACCTCAGTTTCTTTTACAGGATGTTTCACAAAAATGAAATAGCATAATTTTACATTATGTACGGATCCAAGAACTGATTGAAAAATGCAAGCTTTAAACTTCCAGCTTATCAGATGTCACTGAGCGGTCCATACATTTAAATCTAACCCCTCTGTTCCCTCTCCTGTCCTCTTTCTTCCATCTTTCTCCATCTCTGAGGGAACTTTTCTCTCACTCTTTTCTCTCCCTGGAAACACAGCAGCTGGACCTTTCAGCTAGCTTACACACTGTGTGACAAACTGCACACACTTTGCGTTTACTGATGTTTGTTGAGCATTTATTTGAATTTACCCGCCACAACACGTTGCTCCCGATTTTTGCTCCTCTTCTGTAGCGGTAGCTGGACGCTGGAAGTACCACGACCACAACTTATGGACAAAAAACGTTGTTCAGGATCATTTCGGTCCACTTCGGTACCCTGAGTATAGCACTGTAAATGATGCATAAATTGTATGGTTTTGCCGCTTTCATGGATTTGTATGCGATAAGCCCCGGGGATGGATACGCCAGTATGATTGTCCCTTATTGTTCCCTCCACTTAGGCTCAGTTCGGTTTGAAAGAAGACAGAAGACAGGTAAAACAGCAGAACAGAAAAACATACAATGCTATCAGTCATGGACTGGCCTTCCCAGAGACAGTACTGTAAAGTATGCAAAGATACGCATTTGCATTATGTAACCAGTTTAATGACATTCATGTCATTTAAAACAAAACAACAGCTTATAATACTTACAGTACTAATACTTATGGAAAACTGAGTGAGCGAGGGAAAAAGGAAATATTGTTGGTGTTGAGTGTCAGGAATAATTGTGCTCAAGTGTTATCACATATGTATGTTCTTTTTCCCGTCCCAGAAGGGCATTGAAGCTAGAAAGTCAGTTCTAATGCTTGAAAACTTTGAATAAGGTACAATGAAAGGAGGCACATGTCAAATGGAGAATCCGCTCACATTTATTCGAGTTTACAGTACTGAATCCAGTTATGATGAATTCATAGCAGGCTCAATTTATCATAGAAGCCTTGGTTTCATCCTCTTCGGTGATAGCGCGCACATCCTCTCTTTCAGCATCTCTAATCGCTGTAGGGGGAAAAAAAACAAAAACGTGGAACAGATATGTCAGCAGGCAGCTGTGCTTCTGAAAAGGTGGTTGTTACCTTTGGAGCAGGTTCCAGCCAGTGTTCCCCGTTTTCCACGTTCATTTCTGGAGCTAACTTTGTGATCAAAACGATAGTAAATGAGGTTTGCTAGGGGAGAAGGAGGTTATAGAAAGGTGAATGTATCACTTGCAACACTTCAGAGTAGGCACAGAGAATGATAGAGATTGAGATATAAAGCTGGCAGGCCTCTATTTTCATTGGCATGCTGTCAGTGTAGCTTCAGTCCCTTCTTTTCACATAGGTACATAGTGGCTGTGCAAAAAAAAAAAAAAAAAAAAAAGCACAAAAAGTTTCCAAAATGTTATCAAATCAAAATCAATATACTTGCGGAGCACTTTGGAGAGGGAGGGACAAAAATGCAGGATGTAGCACCACTATGGGTCCACATGTAATTATGGATTCAAAAGGCTAACATTTTCCTCCAGCGTTAGGGTGAGCAATCCAATATATTAATTCGGCTAGGTTTGCTGCCCAATACTTAAAGATGAAACTACGAGCTGCAGCTGTGAGGGACCTTACCTTTATTGAGTCAAACCACCATGACTGCTTGAGATATGATATAGGGTAGTTCAGTAACATCCATCCATCCATCCATCCTCTTCCGCTTAAAACCACCCCCCAGATAGATTTTTTAAAAAGTTACAAACAAATAAAATAAAATGGGTCGTCCCAGTTTGGGGTGTAAATGTTAATAAGGGGTATATCTGTTAGAACCATGGTAGAGCTGCCTTTGCTGTTTTTGTTAATACAAATGAAACACTTTTTCTAATCAAAATGGCCATGCCTCTGGACCTATCGCTGTATTAGGAGTGGTATATTTGGCCTATCTATCCAGCCTCTCCTTAATTTTGAATGCTCATTGGCTCAGAGGTGAGTCTGCAGAAATATAATCTCAGACCCCAAGGATTTCAAATGCAAGAAAATCCTGCTGCATTTTAGGGGATGGTGTAGCCCTTTGATATTCCAGCCTATGAAGGTAGTTGAGTTATTAAGCCCAGTCATATGTTAGACAACCTGAATATAGATGATTAGAAAGGAAGGCTAGAGAAATACATAAATGAAGAGGTAAAAAAAAAAATTCCCGAATCTGTGCTGGCCTGTGCTGCACCAACGTTCCAACATTGAGTCCAAATGTGCACAGGGATAACTGCCTAACTGTCTGCTAAGCACAGCAGCGCATCACTAAAAAAAGAAAACTATATTGGTATAATGACAGTACAAGTAATAATGAAGGCACATGAAATGAAAAGCCACCTGCCTCTCCATCACCTCCGACACCTGCTCATGTGACAAACTTCTTTGAAAGTTATAAAAAAAAACAACTCAGTATTGTACGTTGAGGTAACCGGTCTTGTGCTGTTTTGCGAGATGAACTTCCTCTGAATGGAGAATTTTTTTTCTGTATTCCAGCAGGAGATACTGAGTTGGGCTGGGTAGAGAACGACGAACCTCACTCCCTGCATCCCACGTAGCTGACGTCTGATGCCGTTGAATGCAGCGCGGGCTTTGGCTGTTTTAGCAGTTAAGTCTGGTAACACAGAGATGATCATATCTTTCATCTTGATCCGATGTTTCGCACGAGCAAGTGTGCAGAATGTTTGAGCAATCTTGGAAATAATGGAAGCAGGCTTCAGTGGCAAGTGGTGGACTCCTAAGTGCAAAACAAAGTTTCAAAACGCAAACTGCAGCCTCATGGTCGACAGCCCCGTGACTCCTTTTGCATTCTCAGTTAGCCTTAATTGCAGGAAAGTTAGCTCTTGCCATCAAAGTACCAAAGCCACAGAATACTTTGTCTATGAGAAGTGAATGGCTTTGATAACAAGGCATTGTGGGTAGTCAGTTTGTCGAGGGAAAAAAAATGGAAAAATCACCCCTTTAACATGATGAGCCCCCTTCTTACTTGATGGGTTGATATGAAGAAAAAAAAAAAAAAGAGCACCAGAGCAGGCAGTAAACCCTTATCATGATGGTGGCCGGGTAGCATGGAGCTCCAGAGCCAGAGCAGTACAGGAGAGAACACAGAGTACAGGAGAAAGAAATGCCGAAGTTAATGACAGGCAATTAAGGCATGCGAGTAAGCAGGTGGTTTATGGAAACCTCAAATGAGACTTCTTGGACATGCAGTATGATGAGGGGGAGATCGGGAAAAGAAGGGTTGCATGTTAGCAGGAGTGAAAGGCGGAATGACCGATTTAGAGTAACATTTAAAGGATGGGAACCAGCAACTGACCCGCTTGGAGAGTGCAGGCAGAAAGATCGTTGGACCTCTCCACCCACAGAGGGGAAAAAGGCAGAATGGTATAGAACAGACTTTCATTGGTAAACATAAGCATAAGCTTATTTTTTAGACTCTTTCCCGGATTTATAATTAAATGATCGGATTATAAGTGCTATTGTGGAGAGAGAAAAAAGCAACTTATTTTGTACTGCTGCTTCTGCTGCTCATTTGGGGCTGATGATTACTGCACATAGAGACAGCTTTATACTCAGGTACAGTATCATTGCCAGAATTTTAAAGGACTAAGGCCAAAAGCCTAATTGTGTGGAATAACAACAATTGATGAGAGGGCTCAGTGTACCTGAAGGCTTCCACGATAGCAGCTGGAGCTCATGAGCAGATTGACATAACACTACACTTCCAACCGAGGTGAAAAGTGTTTCTACACCACTGTAAACAAACAGCTTGGCTTGTAATGATTTGATTACTATTATTAGATTTAACTGTTTATAGCTTTTATTAAGACGCTGAATGTAAATGGATTCAACAAGGGAGCCAAAACTGTGTTTAGAGAGAATAAAATGCTATTGAATGCTATTAAACCCCGAATCAATCACAGTGGTACCGAGGCACTGCAGCTTTTCAATGTGATAGTCTGTTTCAAGACAAGAATCACTTTTTTTTTTTTTTTTTGTAAACATTTCATTTTGAAAATGCCTGAGAATTTTAAATGGCACTGAATTTGGCAAAGGGAATATAATAACTTGTTCAGCGGCCAAAAAAGAATAGATGTATTTTACAAAATGCGCTCTGTTGCACTTGTAACCACACTGAACGCTGATTTCACTCGTACGTTTATAATAGCGCAGCCAATTAATGGATGTAACTGAGTCAGAAATGGATACAATTTATAGATATTTATTATCTAAATGGTAATTGTATGCTGCATGATTTGAGTGATAGGGCTTTATCATTAGCATTAGTTGCACATTAAAGTCCCATATTGTTTGTAGAATAGTATAATATTTTTATTTTCTTATTTTGGTTTGCTCATCTTCATTCTAAAATACTGCTCTTTGTTTTTAAATGGCTGCTGCTCAAAGTGCCATCAGGAAGTTCCAAACTTTTGGAATGAGTAAAGTACATGTTATCTTACACACTCAGTTTGGAGCCCTGCCCAGGACGCTGCTCAGAAGTACCTACTACAGAGCAGGCACTTTTTTTTTCAGTGAGAGCTCAAGCAGTCGCAGCATGCATAAAAGTGCAGGCTGCCCTAAAATTGTAGTCAATTTTCACAGTAATACCTTGATACTGTTTCAGCTTAATGTGTTTTTCCGTGAATTGCATAGCCGCATAGTTACCATTAACCACTAGAGATGCAGCAAAAAATAGGAGCATCTAGAGTCTGCGTGACAATCATGATAGGCTTTTACCTCGTGTCGATGTCGCAATGAGAAGTCCATGAGGCACAGCTGGTGCTATATTTAGAGTAATTGTGATACTGCTGTGTCTAAATACTTTTGTTTTGGGTTTTTTTGTCGAAACACTCTCATGTTTATACCTTGGAATTTTTAAACCCTGATTTTATTCCCCTTTGTCCAATTTCCATTGAGAGATGTGCCTGCTTTTAACTTCACAGCCATCAGTCAAAATTCAGTTTTACTATTTAGGCTTTAGCCTGGTCTTTGTTCTCTGCTCATTAAACACAAATAAGAATTACAAATCTTGGCCTTGCCAGTCCACCAGTCAGTTTTGTCTTGATCTACCAAACATCTGCTCTATAGAATACACTATGACAACTATTTATTTATTTATTTTTTGCATTTTTGGCCACAGCGGCTTTTTTATCGGCAGTGTAGAGGGGACAGGAAATGGGGGAAAGATACGGGGGAAGACACGGGGCAAATTGGCCACAAGCCGGGACTCAAACTTGCACCGTTTTGTTTTTTAAACCAGTGTCAAAAGTTGAAACCTGTATTTTTTTCTTTTCTGAAAATCATATCAACTGTAGCCAGTCTGGACTTTTTGGATAGTAACTTTTCATATCCCTTTGTTTCTGACTTAGATTTTTCTGATTGCTTCACTGCTTGTGGATTTTTAACAATGTCGCCATGTTTGAGACATTAGCAAATACTTTGGTAAGTAACTGTTACAACACGGTGGTATCTTATTTGATTGATGTCAGAATTTGAAGTTCAAACTCAAGCTGTAATTCTTTAAAACCACAAAAGTTCTAACTGTGTTGAAGCCGCGGTGTGCCTCGTAGAACCACCTTTAGTAGCAATAAGCTGAAGTTATTATTTCTGTATGACTTTACAAGTCTCTCATATCTTTGTTGAGGAATTTTGGCCCATTCTTCTTAACAGTGTTCAGGGTTCTAGCCAGGAAAACATTTCAGTTACATCAGTTAATGAATGCCATGCCAGCTTGCTAATTCAGTGGCGATGAACAGTTGGATAATATTATGTATGTAATATTCTGTGATAATGGTTGGTTTCTACGCCTCATTGAAGGCACCTGGATCTGATTGGACCATGTGACTTGATGACGCTAGGGAGCGTGGCTCCCTCTGGTCTGTGTGCTCTAAAATAAGATGCGCGGGGTGCGTGCCCGCTTGCTAATTGCAATGAGACGACCTCAGCATGGCGCAGCGCCGGGCGATCAGCTGCTGGCTAGAACCCTGGTGTTACTTTAGTTCTTTAGTTCTTTGAGGTTTGTGGACATCTGTTCATGCACAACTCTCTTAAGGTCCTGCCACAGCATTTCAATTGGGCTGAAGTCTGAACTTTGACTGGACCACTGCAACACTTTGATTGTTTACATTTTCAGACATTCTGTTGTAGATTTGGTATACAGAGGAGTTCATAGTCGACTCACTGACTGCAAAATGCCCCGTGGCTACAAAACAAGCCCAAATCATCACTCCTCCACCAGCATGCTTGAGAGTTGGGGTGAGGTGTTTGTACTGATGTGCCGTTTGGTTTTTGCGAAACGTGCCACTGCGCATTATGGCCAAACATCTCCACTTTGAACTCATTTGTCCGAAGGACATTGTTCCAGAAGTTTTGTGGTTTGTTCAGATGCAACTTTGCAAACCTAAGCCATGCTGCTATCCTTTTTAAAGAGAAGAGACTTTCTCCTTGCAACCCTTCCAAACTCTTCCAAGCAATACTTCTTTAGTGCTTTTCTCACTATGAACTTTAACATTTAACATGCTGACTGAGGCCTGTAGAGTCTGAGATGTAGCTCTTGGGTTGTTTTGGGTTTTTTTTGGTTTTTTTTTGCAATCTCTCTGAGCATTGCACAGTGTGTGGTGAATTTGCCAGCATGTCCACTCCTAGAAAGATTGTGTCATTGTGTTAACACACATGCTCCAGACCAGCAAACTGCCAAAACTTCTGCTTTCCTGTGAAAACTTTCTTTTTCATGATTGTACCTGTGAATTATAACTACCTTCTACTTACATCTTCCTGGACTGGATCCCTAAATGCAAACTGAGTATTTGACTGAATTTTTTTTCCCACTTAGCATAATTATAATAAAAGGATTTCATGGTCTTTGTACACTAATGCATTCATCCTAGTCTACTGCCGTTTCTATTGTTTACTTTCAGCAATTTGTGCCAATAAAATGTGGGACACTGCCTCAATATGTGGGACAATTTGATAATGAATAAAAATGCTGTGCTGTCCCACATAAAGTGGGATAGCTGGTCAAACTACCTTCCACTAGTCCAAATGATGTAGCAGTATATTACTATACCAGCTTTATTTGTAAAGCACTTTAAAAGAACCACAATGGACCAAAGTGCTGTACAGAAGAATAAATAAAAGACATAATAAAGAACAACTTACGAGCTCACATCAGGCATAAACTACAAATGAAATAAACAAAAGCCATAAAAAATGAAAAGAAGAACAGACATACAATAAAACAAATAAAGATTAAATAAATCAAATCAAATAAACATCTTACAAGGAGTCAAAAGCCAAGGAGAAGAGAAGAGGATTATCTAATGTGCAAAAGCAGATCGTTCCACATTTTAGGAGCTGCAATAATGAAAGCACGGTCCCCTCTGAGCTTACGCTGAGATTTAGACACACTCAGGAGTAGCTGGTCAGCTGACATGAGAGAACAGGTGGGTGTATAAGGACATAGCAGCTGAGAGAGGTAGGACGGAGCAAAATCACCTAAAAATGTATATAGCTGCACCCCTCTCCAGACCTTTATGTCCTCACAACACTTGAACAACAGTCTTACAGAGTGTGCATCATTCTTTTTAACAGGGACATACTGTAAATCTGACTCGTCCACATAACAGTGGAATGAAATGCTGTGCTTCTTAAGTTTGGGGTCAAGTGGAAGCAAGTAGAGAGAGAGAAGGGGGCCTGAAACTGAGCCCAGTGGGACCCCACAAGAGACAGGAGCAGAGGAGGATAAAAAAACTCTTTAAAGAGCTGATTCAGTGCTGTGTGAGGTTTTGAAACCAGCTTAGAAAACCTCTTGAATGTTATGCTCTTCCAGAAAGGCCATTAATTAATTGTAAACTATCTTCTTGAGGATTTTAGAAAGAAAAAGCCTTCATCAGAGGTCATTTGTGCTTTTTCCTCTGCGCCTTCTTTACCTTTCTGTTGGTGCTTCTGGTTCAGATTTGAGGCTCCACCCACCTGCTGTTTATGTTATATTGCTTGTTGTTTCTCTGCGTTCTTTTCTCTACTCACTTCCTCTCTCCATGCATAAAGTCTCCTGTCCAGATTTTAGTAATATCATGTAGCCATACGATGCAAAATGCCCCAAAACGACTGTTGTAATGTGCTGTAATAAATTTGAATTGAATTTTGACAGCACACTGTACAGAAATGATCCAGAACCAATTAGCTAATGGAAGGCGGGTAAATACTGTCTATAAATGCAGTTTGTAATAATATCCAAACAGTTAAGTTTTTCTTCTGAGATTTTACACAAAATGGTGAGTTTACTAGTTACTGACGCTCATCCGGTGCACAGCTGTTGTCTCCAGCACTGAGGCTTTGAAGGCAGTTTGTTAGGTTTGTGAAAATAACCACAGAACGGCATTATGTTATCTCAGCTTGGCTAGGGGAGCTCACAAGAAGCATCACCCAGCTGCATCCCTGTTTGTTGTATTTGTGCTAATTAATCTTCATTTTAGCATTACTCAGAAGGAATTCCTTCATGTGTTTTTTTATATATGAATCTAACACACGGAGAGGCCTCTGTGTGTTGTGTGTTTCCACTGTAATCCAGATGGCTTAATATTACATATGCTCATTATTAGTGTGTGCAGAACTTGTTAGACAATTGTTTATATGGATTCATTTTCTCCTCTCCGCCTTCCACTTCTTGTTGGTTTCTGCAGCCCCTGGAGCTGCTGCAAGCTGCCTCCCCGGGGGTTTAGCCAGATTGAGTCAAGTAAACGGTTATCTAGGATGTGCACAGCTTTGTCATAATTGCCCCCCTCATGAGCTCACCACTGCTTTTATTTCACATGCTAAAACCTATTAACTGCTGCATATGTTACCATGCCCAGCCTTTATTGTGCAACTTTGAACACTGATGCCAATTAGCTGGGCCCGCTCTGGCCTCTCCTGGTGACGCCGTTAGGAGCACGGTCCTCGGAATTATGGCTCGTTAGCTCATTTGTTTACCCTAGAATAATTTCTAGATTCACTCTTGGGAAAAGGGTTAGTTGCTTTCTCATTTAGTTTGACCTTTTTCCAATTAGTTTTAAGGAGTGGAGTCCAACCCCTAAACTGAACTTATAAATGCTGCAGTATTTACTTACTTGTAATTGGAGCTATTTGGGTTGGATTGGAAAGATGTGAAACGGGAAAAATATTTCTCTATATTTATATGAACGCATCAACCAATAAGGAAAGCACACGCAAACTCTGAGGTGGCATCAAGGTATTCTAGATAAAGCCAAACACTGCTGTTCATTCAAAGTGCACGCGCCGGTGAAGTCAGTCAGTTATGGTTTGTGTCCTGTATGGGGCTTTATTATGTTTGTTTTTTTCCACTTGCTTTCTACTTTTGCTGACACTCGATTTAGGCATCAAAAATTACTTGGTTATGTTTAGGAAAATTAACACTGCAGGAATATGAGATAACCTTGTAAACATACTGGTGCTGAATAACTGTCTTTTCTCAGTATCTAGTCTTGATTGGAAATTACTTCCCAAGAGAAAGTTACGCCAATTCCTGAATGTTCTTCTTAAGGATTTTATAGGAAGGGGACGTCTGCGTGCATCAATTCTTTTATAACAATTACTTTGAACAAAATGGGAGGGGGGGGGGGGTGCTGTGGGCAGAGTAAGGTATTCTTTGAACGCTAAGCTGCCACAAGTGAGATTTTCACTAACTTTAGGCTCTGCATCCTGCTGAGCTAACTGATCAGAAGAGCATGTAGGCTGCACTGTAGGGTGCTTAACTTACATGTTGCAAGTTCGCCCTGCAGCGCACACTCAGACAAAATTCTTGTGTTTGTATTTGTTTTATTTATATTTAAAATAAAAAAAGACCTTATGCGACTGTCTCATCACAGCCATTTGCGGAATCAAATAAGTTGTCATTCAAACGTAACAAAAAAAAGAAAAGGAAAGAAACAAAGGCAAGTGCATTGTTTTTCTGCACTGCAATCATTATTTCTTTGTCAAAATTGACTGGACTAGTCTAGACTGAGGAGATAACGATGTTTCGACCATGTTTGCTGAGAGCTGTCTTGGCACCGGTGCCAAGGGACACATTGTGCATATCTGTGATATGCCAGCAACTTTGACAAAACAGGAGTATTCAATCCCCTGGGAATGAGAACAGCCTGGCCCACACACTTATAAAATTGATGCAATTTTTATTTATTTTTTTATTTTTTATCCCCAAGTATCGACGTTTTCACATAACTTGAGATCCTCATGAGGCAAGGATTACACTTCTCATAGCCCTCTTTCTACACAATAAGGTTGATTTATAAAACTGAAATAATTAAATATCTTGAGATAAATGCTTTTTTTTCTCTCCATGAAATAAAAGAAGGGAAACATAACCGCGTGGATTTTAGATTCGTCACCGCATCATTCATTGCCGTCGCGATGGCGGTCACGGTAGTTACAAACACTTTTATTATTTAGTGTCTCTTTAGCCTGCGTTTCAGAATGTGCAATTTAATTTGAGATTGTGTAATCAGTTTTTAAATCCCAGCAATAAAAAGGAGTTGAAAATTAGCTGCGGCTATAAAGTCTGTGTAACAGATGTTTTTTTTGTTTTTGTTTTTAAAGGTGGAAAGCAATCCTCCTAATTGCATTGTCTCTATCACAAAAACAATGAAATGTTTTTACTTGATAATAAATATCTGTCTGAGTATGTCACCCTCTGATACGCTATGGAAATACAGCCCTATAACATTGAGATTGTTAGATTACTAAGAGGTCTAACCCTATGAAGAGTGAAAGAGAACAGGGATTTGACAAATGACACCACAAGTTGTCTCCTTATGTGGAACGGAGCATGTTAACCTCTTCTGCCTCGACTGAATCGCATTGCCTGTTCAAGGTCCTCCGGGAGTGTGTGTCCTCCTTTGGCATGCGGTGCAGTCCTTCGCTGACATAGTGATACTTTCTTGTCATTGATCATATGCTAGAAGCAGGGCATTGCTCCGGTTTCATCATGCTTGCTAGACCCTGCTTGCTCTACTGGCTAACATATCTAAGGTCATTATACTGTACAGTCAGGACTGGGACTTTTTAAGGCCACAACTTCACCTCAGGAGGACATACTTTCCATTTTCAAACAGCAAAACTTCCAGACTGACCTGGCCTTGGCACAATATTACTTATGAGTTGCCTGTTCGAGAGCGGTAGTGACATGACTTGATTTTCTACATGTTTTTAGACAAAAATTTGAGTCTTGTAATCAACACAGAGAGCAGTAAATAAATGAAAACACCAAACTGTGTTGCATAGTGAAGCCAAGCCTGGTTATAAGTATTATTAATCCTCTTCACTGTTATTAGTCAAGAGGATTACGAAGCTTTGATTCCATTGATTGTGAGGAAGGTTGGATTCTAGCAGCATTACAACTGTTTTATCTGATTAAGAAAATCGAGTTAGTCTCACATTGTGCGAATTTCAGATTTTTTTTTAACCTTTTGTCCCATTCTATCACGAATTCCCCAACACATCTTTGCCACATCTTGTAACGTGAAGAGAATATTGGATTTCTTATATCAATGGCAAAGAGAAAGCTGTAAAAACAATGTTATTCCTGCCTTTGTTTGTTTTTAGTTGATCCCCATCACTGTCATGGGCCTGGCTGTGCCTCTCCCTCATTCCCAGTGTTTGTTCTGCTTCCTTGTATTTTTTTGTTGCCCTTCTGTTTGTCTTTAGTTTAGGATCCGGATGAATCTCAGAGCTTGTGTTTCATTTGTCCTGACAGAATGTGACTGCTCCTCTGTTCAAACAAACTTCCACTCCGTCTTGCCCCTGCCAGGCCAATCACGATTGTCTAATATGGGGCGGTTTTAATGCGATGACTGTAATCTCAGTTACTGCTTCTTTCTTTCTGTGTCTGTATGCGTGCCTCTGGGGTGGGCGTGGTGCTCCATTCCACTCCTGCTGCCTATCCATATGTGCTTTTGTAACTCACCCACCTCCCGCAGTTCTGTACTTGCTCTGCACTCCTTTCTTCGGCAGATTGTTCAGTCTGCCAGCCTAAATTCAAGTTCAGTCAGTCCTTGTGTTGTTTGCATCTCTGTCTAATCCTGTTCTTGCCTGTTACTTGTCCAGCACCTCACCAGTCTGCTCTCCAGCCAGCAGCTCAGCTCTTTCAGCTTGCCACGCTTCATCCGAGTCAGTCATTGTGATCTGCTCATTCAGCCGACTGCCTACCACCCAGTCACTTGCCTGCCATGGTCCAAAGTGAACTCCAGTTCAACTCACCATCACTTCACTTCCAAAGTAGGAATCAAGCTGGAGAATGGGCCCCTTGTTTGTTTTGCAGCAGAAATTGAGACTCGTCAGATCAGGCAACGCTTTTCCAATCATCTATTGTCCAATTTTGAGACTCGTCAGATCAGGCAACGCTTTTCCAATCATCTATTGTCCAATTTTGATGAGCCTGTGCGAAGCGTAGCCTCAATTTCCTGTTCTTAGCTGATACGAGTGGCACCTTGCGTGGTCTTCTGCTACTGTCGCCCATCTGCTTCAAGGTTGGACGTGTTGTGTGTTCAGAGATGCTCTTCTGCATACCTTGGTTGTAACCAGTCATTATTTGAGTTACTGCTGCCTTCCTGTTAGCATGATGCGCAGTCTGGCCATTCTCCTCTGACCTCTGGGATCAAGAAGGATTTTTATTTATTTATTTTTTTGGACCATTCTCTATAAACGCTAGAGATGGCTGTGTGGGAAAATCCCAGCAGATCAGAAGTTTCTGAAATACTCGGAGCAGCCCATCTGGCAGCAACAACCATGATGTGTTCAAATTCACTTAAATCACATTTCTTCCCCATTCTGGTGCCTGTTTTGATCTTCAGCAGTTCATCTTGACCATGTCATGAGTTGCTGCCACATGATTGGCTGATTTGATATTTCCGTTAACAATCAGCTGAACCTGATAAAGTGTCCAGCGAGTGCATAATAGCGGACATCCCTCTGCTGGTAATATGACTGATTTCACATCATGTTATTTTTGAAAATCAAACAAATGGGAAATAAAAATATGTTGTATATTTCTGCATTGTCTGAACTGAGGAACACTAAGAGTACTGCCATAAAAAGCAACATAAACTGCACCAATTTCTAAATTCAGCTGCTACTGTGCAACTTCCAATCACATAGAAACTGTAGGTGGGGTCTTATATCAATAGACTAAAATGAAGGAAAAAAAAAAAAAGAAAAAAAAACAATCTGGCAAGTCATCTTGGGAATGAGTCTTCAAGAGTGGCAGTTATGAGATCCAGGAGACAGTCTCTTTCAACAAAACTAAAGTTTTCATCTTCTGTCAGTCTTACTTTTTTTTTCCCCGGGCCAGAAGGGACCCAGAACAAAGCAGATTATTGTGCTTTAATTCTTCATTCAACATGACACAGACACACCGGGGGAAAAGGGGTCTGTGAATAAGGTTGGCTTTGCACATCCAATACCTGTTGACACGCATACTTTTCAAAGTTCATCCTTTATTTTAATCCTTTCTCTCCTGATCTTTTCTTTTCAGCACTAGATCATCACAGTATTCATCCGTTTCTTTACTAACAGGACTTTGGGCAAAGGAGTTACTGCCACGTTTCTCCAAAGCTTTGAATAGAACTTTTTCTGCCAAAATGTCAAAGGAATGTCTCCAGATGAAGAACGCTCTTCCAGTTGTTTAGTCTAGGCACAGACATATATGTGGTTCCCATGGGAAAACGTGCTGACCTCAAATACTATTCATAACTTTGCCGACTGCATGAGGGCAGGATTGTACTGCCAGTTTGTAAGTAAGTAAAGCAAGAATTCAACTGAGAATGCTTTCAAGATTTCCCACTGTTTTAATACACAGCTACTCATATTTCTAAAACATGTGAAAAATGTCAGGCGGGCTTAGATGTCAGCGCTTCCTTTAGAGTGCTTTTGGAGTGAGAAGGTAAATATTCCTCGAGTGTGACTTTTCCCTCTCTCCTTTTGCTCACCTCAAAAGGACACTGTAATTACACTCAAATTAGTACGGTCTCCTAAATAGTAAAGCAGCCAAAAGAAAGCAACGACGATCATTTAGTAAAAATGAGCCAGTCTCTAAAATGAATCTCAGCTGCGTCGTATAAAAACCAGGCAAGGTGAATGAGGCGATGGTGGGAGGCATTCAGCGCGCACCATAGTGGAAAATTTACTGTAATTTAGATTCTCCAGTCCTTTCACCATTAGAACAATAGTATTCAGGTTGAACATTTGCAAAGAGTTCATTTAAATTTGACTTTGTACCACTGAAGTATGGAAAATTCAAAGAGCATTAAAATCACTCTCAATCTCTATAGTTATTAAAAATCACGGGATGTCCTGAGGTCCCATTTAAATAGGGTATTAAATTAGAATAATAGAGGTTTGATATTAGATTTACTGAGCAGTGGACTGCCTGAATTTCAGACAATCTCTCAATTCACTCTCACTTTACATATCTGATCATTTTATAGTTGGGGGAAATTTGACTGTTCGTGTTATAATTTGTATAAAAATGATTTTTAAAATGACTAATTATTACATTCAATGCAATTGTGGTCTGAGAGACTTTCAGCAAGAAAATTGGTCATTAGTGGTGCGGGGCAGTAACAAGTAAAGTAATTTGAGTGCTTGTAATGGAGGCGTTTGTGCACCAGGGTCCCTCATTTTCACTCGTCTTCACACATTCATTGTACAGTTTCTGAATATCAATTGTGGTGTATAAATATTAATGATAAGTAACAGTGGTTGGCTGGGGTAGTATACAAGGTTTTTTTGACCCTCAGAGAGCAATGTGAAGCTTTAAAGCTAGAGTGTGTGGCTAAAGTGGGGAGTACTCTGAGGAGAAATATAAATTGGCAGTGCAGTGACAAGGTAAGAGCACATTATTGAATATTTCTTGGAAACTTTATGGAAGTATCTAAATGTAAATCACCTCCGGATCAAACAGAGATTTTGTACTTTGGTTTTATGGCATGGCGGGTCACGGACAGCAGTATTACATCACAGCAAAAAGGTCCTGAGTTTAAACTCCACTAGGCCTGGATGGACCTTTTTTCTGTGGATTTTTCAGGGTCATTTTTCCATTTCTTTGTGGTCATGTCCAACCACCCCAGAAAAACTGTATTCTCGTCTGCAGCAATTTGAATGGGCTGAATTATAACTGCCGGTTAAAAACATGTAGAGATTCATATACAGCTAAACACACCAGCAGTAATCTCTACACATTCAGAGTTCATTAACTAAGAAAAACAATGCCAAACCATATAATATGTCAATAAGCCAATTAATTTTAATCATCATTGTTCTTTTGTAAATATGCATATTGCTAGATATAGGCATATTGTACAGAAAGACTGCAAAGCAGCTAAAAGTATGTGCATTGGAACCAGAAAAACTAGACCCCAGATACAGATGGACATGCTGGCGATGGCTAACCAACCGGACACAGTGGTGGTGGACAAGCAGAGGAAGAACGCCGCAGTGATTGATGAGGCAATACCAAGTGATGGCAACATCAGGAAGAGGGAACACGGAAAGCTTGAGAAATGCCAAGGGCTCAGCGAAGAGCTAGAGAGGATGTGGAAGGTGGAGGTAACGGTGGTTCCCGTGGCAATCGGAACACTCGTCCGAAGCGAGGTCCGGGCTATGCTGAAGTGTATGATGGGATGCGGTACGAGTGCTGTCTGTACACCAGGCGTGTCAAACTCAGTCACAGAACTGGCCAAAATTGCTGGCCAAACTGGATTACAAGTTCAGAAACAAGAAAGAACAAGCTATTTAGTTTTCTCTCTTATTCTTTATTACTTTCAATGAACTGACAGATTTCCTCAGGCAGCTCATCACACCTGTGTGATGAGGCACGTCACCAAATTCAGAATCTATTTCCTCCAGAAAAGACCAAAACTGCAGGTGAGTTAAACCATTGTCTCATAAAGTTCACTGTATGTGTTACGGTGCTTATGACGCGTTCTGTCTTCGTGACTTTGCTGCGCAGCGCTTCCTGCTGTGTGATGCACTGTCAGCTCACCTGTGCAGGTCTCCCTCTGCATATTCTCCCGCATCTGTCGCACAATTCCGCTCTTGTCTGCACCTGCACATCGCAGGTGGGGAAAAGAGACAGGGTTTACCTCTGATGTCAGCAAAAAGGTCCGTCGCCTCCCGCCAGTTTTCAAAGTCCACTTTTAGTTTGGGGGTCAGGCCAGCTTAAATCTCACTGTAAAAAGTGCTGACTGTTTTTTTTATCTGCTGACCGCTGATCAATGTGTCGTTGGCAACGTGGGAAAACAGGTTAGTGCACAGGTCTTGACCTGCGCGGCAGCTGTTGCAGTGCATAGTGGGATTTGTAGTATAAGCGGTGGGAGCACTATTTACCAGCGGGCCATTAATCATAGGCACATTAAATTATCTCACGGGCTGAATATAATTCTCTCACGGGCTGGATCTGGCCCGCCGGCCTTGAGTTTAACTTGAGATGTGCCTAGAACCTGCTTAAAAGATTCTGTCCATACCGGCGTGTATTTTTTGTTTTTCAATTTTCAGTTTTCCAGATTGATATGTCTTTTGCTCAGTACTGCAGCTCTGTTGCCCGATGGGGGAGAAGCAGACATATGGGTAGTATGAGGCTCCGTGCTTGCTCCATAACACATGAGGCAGGATTTGCATGTGAAAGCGCACGGCAGATTTGCACTGTGCCTTCCCTGAATTTGCGCTCACAGTCTGTGTTTAATTAGTGCCTGAGTTATAGCAGAAGGTCTTTGCAGAGTCAGAACATGGGACTGTGTTTGTGAGAGAATAGGCAGTAGTTGCAGCTCAGTAGTGGGATTATTGTGAGATACCTAAGCTTTAACAAGAAAATGAGACTTTAAGGATGGCAAAGACCTTCTTACTGATCAAGACAACAGTAAAAGAAGTACTGAGGCTGCAGCTGTACTGCACCTGAGACAAACTGTACTGCACACAGATGCTATAGTAAAAACAGAGCTACAAACTAGTTCTGATTTATTTGTAAACATCAAAATATAAATGTTTATGTACACTAATGTAAAAATAGCCAGAGGAATGTTAAAGACTCTTAGGGATATATATAGTCAAATTAATTAAGATAAGCAATTCAAAGCAATTCATTAGCCCTGTGACTTTGAGTCAAATGTTGCTAGGAAATGGAAGATTACCCAGTGCGCCCATAATGAAAAGGCAAGGAGAACGGGCCCCTTGTCTGCAATTACAGTACAACAATAATGTTTATTTTGTTAGCTTTTTCATGTCACTAAAACGAATTTCTCAGAAAGTGAATTTATTGAAAGCAGCGTTTTCACAAAGGCATGATATTGTTCAATTAATTCTGATAGTGTAATTGCTGTAAACAATGAACCAATCACCACAAGGAAGAGGCTCAAAAGGACGGTACAATTATTTGCAGAACAAAGAATTTCATCCTCGCCGCTGTTCCAGATCCCAAAATCTGTGCGGACTACACTGCTCCGATAAAGTCGCAAAGAAATGTCAAACTCTGAGAGACAAGTTCGTACAAGGTTTTGCGCGGCGCCGATATCTTGTTTGACTTAAAGCATTTAACTTCATCAAGAAGCTGTCCATAAATGTAAACACATAACTCAGTGTGCACACGAGTTGCAAACTTCTCTTCAAGTACCTGGTAAAAGTGTGTTTTGTAGCCTGCAGGCACTGGCTGTTCATCAAAGGTACAAGGCCTAAAGCGTAGTTGTTATTGAAAGATGACATTTCTGAAAAATATACATCAAAGGCTGGTTAGAAAGTGGGAGCTATAAAATGAAAAGATAGAATTCCTGCATTAATGAAAGTTCCTTCCCCATTTGATCTTTTTTTTTGTTTGCTTGTGTGTAATTTCTGTCTGAGGTCTCAGAACACGCATAAACAAAAAAAAATATAACACATATGGGGCATGAATTTTAGAACAGAGGTATAATTAATATTTTACAATAATAATTAATCACATTTCTACGTGTAATAGGACAGACCCCAGTAGACTTATCACTCTCCGTTTCTCTTTCCGCCCTCGTCAGCATTGGTTCGTGCTGCAGTTTGACTGCCACACAGGGCCGGCCCAAGCCTTTCCCTCTAGTTCCAGCAAATAAAGTGATCAATAAGATAAACAGTGTTGTTAAGTGTTAATATTAGTTTTTCAAAGCTTCTGGGTGTTTCTTCAGGTTTAGAAAGGCAATTTTGAAAAGAAATTAATTATTCACATCTAATTCCCCCAAAATAATTTGAGCACTTGTGCGTCTGGCAGCCGAGGACTCGTCAGCACAGCTTCACATAGCACAGCTTGCATGTAAAGAGTGAGCCAACAATAATGATGCATGATAAACCTCGCAGGACACGTAAGTAGTTCCAGGACAGATGACACGACCCTCACAGACCCCCCCCGGCCTCAGCAACACTCAGCTTACACAAAGAAACAGAAGTAGTTATTACAATCTAAATCTACACAACTGCAAACGTGTTCAAGAAAACCCTTTGCACACTTTATACCCAGTTTTGTTCTGATTCTAGGGAACAAAAGCAAGCGAGGGTCATTCAGGTACCTCTGTGCGTCTCATTGATCACTGAAAGGCTGCTTGTTTTTCAAAGCTTTCAGGATGTTTTAAAGATTAAGAAGCAATTTTGGGAACAGAAGAGAGAACAATTTATTATTATTTAAATCTAAAATGATTTGTGCAGGTATGCGCTCGGCAGCTGGGGATTCATTAGCACATCTACACGCAGCATATATTCCAATCTGAGGGCGCGCTGTTCAATATTCTGTGTTCAATAAATGATTCTTACATTAATTTCACGACTTGACAAAAACATCCCTCACGCATCTGGACGCCATGCTCTGCTGTGGTCTCTCAAACATTAGGATCAAAACAGAGCTAAAGTAATTGTGAATATGTTATATGCTATTTTTTGAAACCCTTTTTTAGTGTATTGCACTGGTATTTTAAAATATGCATTGCATTGTCACGGCTGGTGGCCAATTTGGAGACAGTTTGAACTATTTACAAAGTCTTTATTAATAATAAACAATCCCTTCATTGAAGCTTCAGCAACCGTGGGTCACGAGAGAGGGCGAGAGCAGGAATCTGATGGCACAAGTATGGGTCCTTCTATGGCAGAGAAGAGGGAAGTTAATCCAAACATCCAGAGAGAGAAAGAAGTCATGCATGGAGGAAACAGAAAGGCTCACTTGGCAGTGGCAGAGAGACAGTCCTTGGGAAGGGTAGCAGAGTTGTTTTTGGATTGTGAGGCCAGGCAGGTAGGCTGAGTCCGAGAGCTACTGGTTGTAATGAAGACACAAGAAGCATTTTGTTGATGAAGCAATTCAGCTGTTTTTGACACAGGCGTATAAAATCAAAGACCTAGCCATGATGTCTGCCTTTTCAAACATTTGGGTTGTTCTTAAGAGTTCTTGAGAATTCAAGCGTGGTACTGTGATAGGATGCCACCCTTGCAACAAGTCATTTTTTAAAATTTGCAACTACCACTTACCAAAGCAGAAAAATAATAGCCAGTATTTATGGATATAACACTGGCTGCCCATCTTTTTTGTTCACTCTCTTTTTTATGAACTCAGAACATGAATTCAGAAAATCCTACACCATCTTAGGGGGTGATTTTAATTGCGTGCTGAACCCACAGTTGGATCGTTCAACTTCACACTCATCAACAATACATCTGTGAGTGTGGTCTGACATATTGGGAGAATACATATTATACACAGTAGAGAATATTCTTATTTTTCACCCCATCATAAAGGACTGCATGCACATAGATTACTTTCTGATTGATTCACTCACACACAAGGTCCTAGAATCCAACTTCGTAGTATTGTTTTCTCTGACCATGCCCCAGTCACACTGAAATTACAACTCGTCTTCATCTCCTTTCCTGATGGCGCTTTAATTCTTCACTCCTAAAAGACCCTGACTTTATACAGCAATCTCAACAAGAATGGGCATCCTTTCTAGACAGTGCACCAGATTTATCCACATGAATATTATAGGAAACAGCAAAAGTGCTCCTGAGAGGGAAAATAATTTCATACTCTTCAAAAAAGAAAAAAAAAAAGATGCTCAAAAAGAACAGTTCTGACTGCGAGAGGTGAAGAGATTGGACACTCTGGCCTCTCACACGCCTACAGACATCATCAACAAACAACTCCTCAAAACCAAATATAAACTTAATTGTCTCTTGAATAAAAAACAGCGAATGTGATCTTTTTAGGCTCCGGCAACAACATTTTGAATTTAGCAATAAAACTGCCAAACTGCTATCTAATTGGATCACAAAGCAATCAGAAAAATCTCTCATCGCTTCGACAGAAGATGCATCTGGACAAATCACACAAGACCACATTGCAATAAATGAAAGTTTATTATTATTTTTACTTCATCGGTTGGATCCAAATCCTGCACTGCTCCAAAAAATTAATTAAGTAACACCTTGAAAACACATCAGCTGTAAATGTGGGGAAAAAAATTATGCTGGATATCTATACTGATATGTTAATGTGTTAGGAATGAGGAAGCCACATTGTTCAATGGAAATTAAAATTGTCAACCTACTGTACAGAGGGCTGAATAAGCCACAAAAGACAAAATCAGAGTGAAAAAATGTTGCAGCAGGTTAGTCAATTTTGTTGAAATTTCACTGCAGCAACTCAAAATGTATTCAATAGCATGCATGACTGACAGTGGGTCTGACAGTGGGTCCAATGATTTCGTCCTGATACCTAATGTCAGTCAGGGTGCCGTTGCCTAGCCTGCAGAGGTCTGTGCGTCCCTCCATGGATGTGCCTCCCCAGACCATCACTGATCAATCATCAAACTGGTTATGCTGAATGATGTTACAGGCAGCATTGCGTCCACAGCTTCCCCGTTTCACGTCTATCACATGGTGGACCTTCCAATTCTGGTGTTCTGTGGCAAATGCCATTCGGGCTTTACTGTGTCAGGCAGTGAGCACAGGGCCTGCTAGAGGATGTCAGGCCCTCAGGCCACCATCATGAAGTCTGTTTCTGATTGTTTGGTCAGAGACATTCACACCAGTGGCCTGCTGGAGGTCATTCTGTAGCTCTGGCAGTGCTCATCCTGTTCCTCCTTCCACAAAGGAGCAGATATCGGTCCTACTGATGCGTTAAGGACCTTTTCATGGCCCTGTCCAGCTCTCCTAGAGTAACTGTCTGTCTCCTGGAATCTCCTCCATGCTTTTGAGACTGTGCTGGGAGACACAGCAAACCTTCTGGCAGTGGCACGTATTGATGTGCATCCTGGTGGAGTTGAACTACCTGTGCAACCTCTGTAGGATCCAGGTATCACCTCATGCTACCAGTAGTGACACTGACACTAGATAAATGCAAAACTAGTGCAAAAACAGTCAGAAAAGATGAGGAGGGAACAATGTCAGTGGCCTCCACCTGTAAAACCATTGCTGTTTGGGGGTTGTCTCATTGTTGCCCCTCTAGTGCACCTGTTGTTAATTTTATTAACACCAAAGCAGCTGAAATTGATTAACAACCCCCTCTGCCACTTAACTGACCAGATCATTATCCCAGAAGTTTAAATGACTTGATACTCTAATTAAAAGGTGTTCCTTTATTTATTACATTTTTTGAGCAGTGCATATAACATTCCAACAGCATCTGTTATCAGTAATGGACAAATACCTAACCCATTCAATTTAAACAGAGGTAGTAAACCATTATCACCATCTCTTTTTGCACTTCTTATTGAACCTTATTAGAACAGCTAGACCCAATTGAGAAGAACATGGTCTGCATTCTTATGTTAACATCCAGAGCTAATTCCCCTATCATACCCAGCATGGGCTTAGAACAAAAACATGACAAGATGACATAAAAACGTGCCCACCATACAATATACATACATGCAACCCACTTTATCCCCTTTAAAGGAGAGTAACTACAGCAAATGCTGTATGTTAATCTGACCATTCAAAATGAATTGAATGTTTCTCCTTGCTTGCTAAACAATGCTGTTTTATCAAACAAATGCTATGCCTCAATTAAGCTCCTTAATTGACAAACTAAACAGCTAATCTTCCTACACAAAGCACACAGAGTGAGGGGGATGGGGGGTTAAATAGGGTAAAGCATAGGTTCAGAAGCACATTGATTGAGAAGTGTCATTAGCAGATTTATCCACTCGTGCAAGTGAGTATGTGAATGGGTGAGTCCTCACAGTTTCAACTTTATAAAGTTATAACATGCCAGCTGTCTTGCATTCATTGTTCTACTGCCCCTGGCAAGGAATAATACAAATAATAAACCTTTTAGTAATTTTCTTGCACCACAAAGATCAATCCATAATAAACAACAACAACATCATTTTCAACCCCACATTTAACAGCAGTTCTTCATCTTATTGAAGCTATCCCGTGTCCACTGTGGGTTAGAGCTGCCTTACTGTTACTCCCGGGTCTCTGCTCTACATGACACGATGACCTCATGATTTATTACAGAGCGCACGGACAAAAAATATGAACAGTGCCTGAAAATAGCATGGACATGGGCTGCGCTTTCACGGGTACTTTGAAGTCATTTCCTCATATATATGTATGAGGCTACTGAAATAGAAGCATTTGTAAATATAAATGCTTATTTGATCAAACTAATGCATATCAATCCCGTGTTATAGTCCGCTGTGCTCATAACAAAGTGCGCTGACTTGTTTGATTCATTTTATGGGCACTCAGTTCAACAGCTGAAATTAAAACCATCTTCGCAGCAGACGTCCACGCGTCTCCTTACAAACCACTCCCAGCAGCAGTAAAAATCGAATGAAAAATACTTCTGTGAAGGCTGGATTTTATGGAACACCTATATCATTCAGTTTTTATTTAGATGAGCCTGGCATTGAGGTAAAACGCCAGAAAATAGTTTTCTGTGTCGCTCCACCAATACTAAAGCTAACGGTGCAGTTACGCTACATGGACAACAACAAATAACATCAGCCTGACAATACATAATGTCATAAGCTACTGAGGTTTTGCGGACACATGACCGCTAACCACGTGGTGTTAATTTGTCAAATCATGGTGACAACATAGGAGCAATGAGGCACGTGTCACATGGGCCTAAAGATTTGTCCCCATCCATGTGGCAGTCACGCAGGCCTACAGACGGGCCAGTGACTAGTTGGGGAATACAAAACATGTATTCCCCAACTAGTTGGCAAAACCTCCTTGTGATTGCTTTGGTCGCTAGGTGGTTTTTGGTGCAGCACCTTCTTTGCAACCAATTCTACCTGGCAACAGCCAACAACCTCCAGGTGCTGTACCGCTGCCAACCAATTAGGAAATACAGATTTTACCCTAGCAACCGGTGGATGTATCACACCTAATGTGGCGGACAACTCTTGAGCAATGTGAGCACGATGTCATGTGAGAAACTTCACGTCATCCCCCAAATTATCCATCATTTTAGCATATACAGTACATATTACTTAGGCCTGAAAAACTGGGATGGTAAGTCAGTCAGATAATCAATGCTTTCATTCAGGACTCCAGAGCGCCAATGATACCAGGAGTGGAGGAATCAATGTAAAAATCCCAAATAAAAAATTTACTAAACAAACCTAAGGGAATACACAGGCAGCTATAAAGCAGCAATGCAGGGAAAAAGAAGTAGTCAAAAAGGTAAAAACATTGCAAAGGAGGCACACACACACACACACACTCTCAGCACAGCACAACAGCTCACAGAGATATAGGTGAAATAAAGTCATTAAAAAGGCTGAGGCAACTTGACAACTGGGTGGTGACCTGCTTGTACACATACAGGCTACTGAGATGACGGATCTAGAGGTCACAGGTCTGGTCTAAAAATTTGAACAGTCAAGTGTATGAAAAGTTAAGCAGATAGATAGATATGGATTTCACTGTTGATGAAAAGTTGGCCAAAACTTTACTAACCCCTTACTGAATACAAAAAATTCACACCTCTCTGACCCCTGTTTTTGTAAAAAGAAAAAAGAAATCAAAGGTAAGCATTGCCGAATACAAGTCAAAACCCAGAAATCGTAAAGTAAATTAATCAGTTATGAACTCAAGGCGTTTGTACACTCCTGAAACTGGGATTTCAGGTATTGCATATAACATAATCAATTTCTGTAAATCTAAGACTTTTGTCCAAGCTCAACATTTTCACTAGTGTTGGACAACTCGCTGGAAATGATGCAAAGGCTGACCAACATCTGACCTGGGCATTGCCTAGTACACTCTCTCTCCCTCTCTCTATAAGGCTACAAGCCCCTCCGCTGTTTCAGAAACTCTTGCTGGCAGATACAGACAGGTTTCAAAGACAGGAACTTAAAGGCATGCAGACATGGACTGCTATGTAAAGTGTATCTGCATCAACTCATGTTCATCTGCTTTAAAACACACACACATACACACACACAAACACACTCAAAGAGGGAAAAAATGAGAAAGGAACAAGGAATTGCAGCAATGTGGTAGTTGGAAGAGAACAACAACAACAGCAACAAAAATCATGCAAACATGATACTAATGCTGAGATGTAGACTGAAATTTTAACATGTCCATCACAAGAGTTACACAAACAGAAACTATGGAAGTTAGAAGTTTAGAATATAGAATTTCCTCAGTTAATTTAAAATTTTATTCGCTAACTATAGCCAATAAAAATATAAAAAACTGCCTCAATCTGCAAGAGAAACAATAAATATGCTGTGCAGTCCCACAAAAAGTGGGACGTCTGTTCACTCTATTTGAACTCATTGTCGCGTTCGAGAAACCAGTTTGAGGTGATCTGAGCTTTGTGACACGGGGCTTTACCCTGCTGGAAGCAGGCATCAGAAGATGCATAAACTGTGGTCATAAAGAGAGGAACATGGTCAACATGTAGGGTAAACTGTGACGTGTCAGCAATGCTCAGGTGGTACTCAGTGCCAAAGAAGCATCCCCCCACACACACCATCAGATCATCACCACTGAGGAGAATAGATCCTTACTTTCAGGTTGTTTGCACCAAATTGCACCAAGTTCCTGAAATAGTCAGACTAGCACATCTGGCATGCTACTGTACATTCAAAATCACTTAAATCAGCTTTCTTCCCCATTCTGATACTCCGCTTGAACTTCAGCAGGTCATCTTAACCAGGTCTACATGCCTATATACACTGAGTTGCTGCCATGTGATTGGCTGACTCTGTATTTGCATTAACAAGCAGCGTAACAGGTGCCTCACAACAGGCTGTTGAATGTAAATCTGAATTTCTGGCAGGATCTGATAATTATCACATCCAGCAGAGACTATTTATTTATTTGTTCTTCAAGCCAAAGCTGTAGATGCAGTTAATTCATAATAATGAGACGAGTTAAGAATTGTGTCACACCCTGGATTATAACAATCAGGGAGGTTGGGGAGGCAGAAATATTGCCATTTGCTTGTCTTGGTGTTAATGATAGAGGAACCTTGTCATGGTCCTGAGGCTTGCATTGTTTTATTATTTGAGAAGGTAACCATTTTAGACTAGAATCTTATCTTTTTTAGGCTGGAGAGCAACTATAAAAATACTAATAACCAGCCAGTGCACGCAGCCTAATATTGTGTAGATGACCTGCTGTGTGATGTCCGGCACCATGGCACTGGCCATGGATTCCAAAAGTGGCTTGATGGGGCCCCTCCATGGATCAGATTCGTTCCAGCACATCCAGGGGATGCCACATCAAATGGGGAGGTTTAGAGTCGGGATCAGTTCTTTGGACTATTGTTGTGTTCCTCAAGCCTTTCCACTGCCACTGGAGAGTGAAGCTCTCATGGACACTCTGGTTAGTCCGCTAAGTGATACATCTCTAAGTAACATCCAGAAAAAGGAGCCCAAGGTTTACCAGCAGACTGCTACATTGTAACAAGATGATCATTGTTATTCACTTCAGCAGTCAGGGGTTTTAATGCTGTGGCTGATCTGTGTATTTATATATTTTTCATTTTTCCCTGTTATGCTTTGGCCTAAAGTCATATCATTACCAGCTACTAAAAATAAATACAGAAAAGTATAGAAATTGAATGCACCTTGTGATTTCTGTGCAGATACGCAATTTCTGCTAAGACAGTTTAAGGACATGTTTTGCTTTACAGTGTTAGCCATCTGCCACAGTGATTTCTCAAAGCAGCATTTAAGTCTCTCCTCAGTCTTTTCAAATTCTCTGTGCTGTATTGTGTCATAGCAGAGAAACGACAGCACAGTTCCATTTGCTACTTCAGAGAGAACTACATCAGTCTTCTGGTGATGCCTCCGCAAGGATTAGAACTGAGGGAACAATTTCCCCTAAAGGACCCATGCTGTTTTCCCACAAGGAAGATAATAGATGCAGGCAAAACGTCAGGAATTTTTCATTCCTCCTGCAGACAGCTGTGCTGCTTCCAAACAGCTAGGCAGCCAGTTAGAGTGCTTGTAGCCTGGGACAGGTGGTGTATCTTTTGGCGTTTGACTGCCACATCACTGAAGTGAGGCGCTAAGTGTGCTTCTTTTTTTTTTTCCCAAAGAAGGGCAGAGTTCTCTGTCATACCGCCATGACTTCTGTCTCCCAAAGGAATTCATCCCAAAAAGGCTCCATGTACTGAAGAGAACCAATTCTGTAAAGCTTACAGTTTTTCTTCTAATTTCAAGGAACAAAAGGAAGTAAAGCAGAGCATTCAGGTGCCTCTGTTTGTTTTATTGATCACTAAAAGACTGGTTGTAATTGTATTAGTTTTTCAAAGCTTTCAGGATGTTTTTAAGACTTAGAAATGATTTTCAGAACAGAAAAGAGAATAATTCATCATTATTTAAATCGCCTAAACGTCTGGCAGCTGAGGATTCATTAGCACATCTCCACACAGCATATATTCCAATCAATGTCCAGTAAACGATTCTCACATTAACTTTATGACCTGACAGAAATATCACTCATGCAGCCTCTGCTTTGACCTCTCAAACTTTAAAATAAAAAAATAATCATTTTGAAGCATTTTTGTGTGTATTGGATTGGTATTTTAAGTGTGCATTAGATGTTAAAAGCAAACTAACTTGCTTTTTCTTGCTAATTCTCCGATCTCAGCAACTCTGGATCAAGATGCTTTGGACACAGCCTCTTTGATGGGTGCCATGAAAGATGCAGAGCAAGAGGAAACCAGTGTCCTTGTGCAAGAAGCACCAAATTGCCAAGAGCACATCTCAGGCCCTACAAACGAACTCACAAAGTTCAGCTGATGTCAGATTAGCTAAATTTGGTTAATTGTTGCTCTGGCCCCCATCTAGCAGCAGCCCGATGTGGGAAAAGATTTAATGACATAAGAAGGAGAGCCAGAAATAGCCTGGCAGTAAATTGTAGGGCAGTTAAGCGTGGGGTGCCTCACAAAAGCATCAGCACTAATGTCCGTACCCTGAGGATGTAGAGGTTGTTTGACTAATGCGATTCTTCATGTAAAAAAAATCCATAATATCTACACATACATACAGTACTAGGTAAATACCAGATGTTTTAACAGCATTAAGTTTTAATTGGGAGTTAACAGAATGTACAGTGCTTAAACAATTTATTAGACCACCTGTCATTAAAAAAAAAAGCAAAACAAGAAAAACACAAATATTTTAGGAATCTGTCAAAAACTTGTTTAAAACTAAAACTCACTAAATTTGCTGAACTGAATTCATGTTTTTATTCGAGCTGCCACACTGGACTGAATTTCAGAAATTCATCAAGCATAACATTCAACCAGTGAATGAATTTCTTCTATTCAGAAATTTAAGTAACTGTAATTTTTCATCTTAATTAAAAAATAATAATGTGTTTTACAATTTTTTTCAGCATTTTTTTTAAATTTTTTTTTTAGAAAATACTCAATTTGAAAATCTGTGGATAACAACAATAATTATATTTTAGCATTAAAATTATCATTTCGATTCAAGATCTTGAGCGTACTCGTGGATTAACCATCACAGAAACCTAAAAAATGATTCTGGTGATTACCAATGTTCATGCCCTAAACCTTACAGTGGGTGGTGGTCTAATAAATTTAGACACTGTAAATGTTAAAATGTTTTATTTACAGTATCTTTATACATTGGGCCATGTTCATACCAGCAATAACTTTCCAGCAAAAACAAACAAACAAAAACAAAAGGGGCTCGTTCTACTTCATTGGTCTGACTGCAGTCAACCTCTATTTTTTAATTGCTCTATCCTAAATTCTGTAAAAAGCCCCAAAAATTAATAGCACACATACAAGTCAGCATTTTGCAGAAATATAAACAAGTTCTGCATTTTTCATTTTAATTGCACCTACTGTATTTCAGTATGCTCTGTTCGTTGATCTCAGTCCACCACCAATAGGCAGTGTTATTATTAGACATTATTATTAATGGCAAACATGTCCACATTCAGCTGTGTTTGTTACTTTTAGAGCACTCTGTTGGCTCACTGATATACTTTAAGCATTGTCTCCTCCTTATCAAAGAGATTGCATAGGAATGCTTTTAAAGGATTCTAATCAAAGTCAGAGCTGTGTACACACAGCACATGAACACAGCCTGAGACTATCTGATGTTCTACTGAACATGGGACAGTCATTATCCTATATTACTTGCCCTCACGCAAGCTAATCACATAAGAAATGTGGGATGATCTCAAGAGAAAGACTTTTACTGTTAAATGTTTGTCTAATGGTCCTCGTTGTACCTCCTCCTCTCTTCCTCTGTGTCCTCTGTATTCCTTTTGTCTTGTTGTGTTTCCCTGCCTGTCTTGCACGTGTGAGTCATGGCGTGGCATTCCCTTCACCTCCGCAGCATGCATCATCTCATCACAAACAGTATCTATCATTTGCTACTACATTGTTCTGCATTTCATGTTGGAAGTTATATTTAGCCTTTGTGCTTGTTTACCTATGTTAGCGTCTGATTTTTTTTTTTTTTTTTTGTGTTGAACTACTTCTGTTCTCCTGTGCCCAGATTACTTCACCACCTCACCTTGCTACCCAGCCAGGCTTCACCTTCTCTGCATGTCTGGAGCCCCATTCGCCTGCCTGCTCACTCCCAAGTTTCAGCTCTTCTGCTTAACCACAGCTTCATTCAAATGCTTGCCGGCTCTCTCTGTATGCCACTGCCATCAGCCACCAGTATGTGGTTACAAGCTCTGCCAGCCATGCTTCCCCTTCCCGGATTGCTCATTCTCCGTAGATCTAGGCTGGATTCAGCTATGGACAGGAGTCAAGAAAAGACATTTTTGTTTTTGCTCACCCAGTGAAACAATAGCACAGAAAATACCAGTACTGTTTTCATCTTTGCATTAGGTTGGCAGCCTACAGCCTGGTGTGAATAATCAGTAATGGAAGAAATATAAAATGACCATCAGTCGCCTTTGGTCTGGAGCTCCATGCAAGATTTTGCTTCATGGGGTGAGGGTGAACATGAGAAAGGTGGTGGATTCGTTCAAAACTACACAGCTTGTTAGTGATCTGAAGGCAGTTGGGACCGCAGTCACCAAGAACGCCACTGGTAACACAGTACGCCATAACAGATTGAAATCTTTCAGCACCCACAAGGTCCCCCAGTTTGCTATCAACTCTTTGGCATCAGCTCAATTTGCTTTATTTGAAGTGAAAGCATCTGATTTTTTTTTAAGTTGAGTATGACCCAAAGTACATCATCCTCACAGCCAAACACTGAGACAGAAACATTATGCTTTGGGGCTGTTTTTCTGCTAAGGGTTCAGGATGACTTCACCGCATCGAGGGGCCAATGGACGGGATCAGGTACCATAAAATCTTGGACGAGAACCTCCTTCTGTCAGCCAGAACACTGAAGATGGGTCATGGATGGTTCTTCCAGTATAACAATGACCCAAAACATACTGTACCACCAAGGCAACAAAGGAGTGGCTAAAGAAGACGTACATTAAGGTCATGGAGTGGCCTAGCCAGTCTCCAGACCTCAGTCATGTCAAAAATCTCCAGAGGGAGCTGAAGCTTCAAACTGCTAAACGGCAGCCAAGAAACCTAAAGGATTTAGAGAGTTTCTGTAAAGAAAATGTGTGCAAACCTGGTGATCAGCAACGGTTTCTCCAGTAAGTACTAAGTCATGTTTTGCTTGAGGATCAAATACTTATTTCATTCTATGACATGCAAATAAATGTATAACTTTTATCAAGATCAAGATCAATATTCTTTATTTGTCTCCCTTTGGAGAAATTTGTCTCGGTGTAAAAATAAAAGAGGGTACCCCTGCACAATAAAACAGAGCAACAACACTACTGAAATACAATAAATACAATAAGACAACACAATAAAATATACATGGACCATAGACCCATAAATATAATAAAACAATATAAAATTTATATTAAAAAAAAATGCAATTAGCCATATGTACTTTTCATGTTTGCTCATTGATTAGGTTAATTGATAAGGGTACAAATGAATGTTTGCACCTATTATATTTACAAAGGGGAACCCTATACCTCCTTCCTGAATTCAACAACATATAGTGTATATATAGTGTGTGCAAAAAATGACTCACTTAAGATGTTATTTGCCTGCACAATGGCTGCCCGGTCAAAGAGCTCCTGAAGGTTGAATGGAGTGTGACCCATAATCTTGCCCGCTGTTATTATTAAATTATGGATTTGCATTTTTGATTTAACTGTTAGGTTTCCAAACCAGCTAGTGAGACCGTACCGGAGAATGGACTCTGTTGTTGTTTTATTAAAGATTAGCATTATATTTTTGCAAATACAGAATAACCGGAGTCTACGCAGAAAATGAAGACGCTGATGGATACTTGGGGACACTGTGGCAACCTGTGTCCCCCAGCTCAAGTCATTTATCTAATGTGTTTTCTATGGATTTTTGATTGATATTCCTTCACTCTATTAAAATTCAATCCATTTCAGTTCAATTCAATTTTATTTGTATAGCGCCAAATCACAACAGTCGCCTCAAGGCGCTTTGTATTGTAGGTAAAGACCCTACAATAATACAGAGAAAACCCAACAGTCAAAACAACCCCCTATGAGCAAGCAC
>JAVDPK010001871.1:847120-859600 GCA_034780415.1 Cichlasoma orientale
CCCCCCCCCCCCCCCCCCCCCCCCCCCCCCCCCCCCCCCCCCCCCCCCCCCCCCCCCCCCCCCCCCCCCCCCCCATAGACAAGGAAAGAAAAAATAGAACCCAGAAGAATCACTCAGTACAGGGAAATGCTTTCTTTTTAACTGTATGCGTAACACTAATGAGGTTATAAGAGCTGGCCAGGCAAGCAGCTATGATGGATGACAGGTGTATAGGTGTACAGCTGTACAGGTGGACAGGTTAAGCACGGCCAGGTCAGAAACACAAAGTCAGGAGAGCAGCTGCAAAGACAAACCTGGGTGTACTGTATAATAACAGGCACAGACCGCACGGTGCACACAGCGGCTGCGCATGCAGTTCTGTACATGCTACAGTGAGTGTTTGTATATATGTATGAGCTTCTTACGTCTGCATTCAGAATAACAATGACATCTTGGCTTTCTTTCCTAAATTCAGGTGAAAGTTTAAGAACTTGCTGAAAGTCCTCTTGATGTCCAGACATTCAGGTGAATCTAGAAGCAAAAAGTCTCAAAATTCAACTTCTCTTTAAGACACAGGTGAAACTAACTCACCTGTTGTTTGTCACCTACCTTAAAACATGGTTGTTTATTATTAATATTAATAGTAATTAACAATATGCAGGAATCTCACTGAGACTAATCTGTCTTAAAAGAATGCCCTGATTACAATACAAGTAACAAAATCAAAGCACATATATAAACAGTTTACAATAACACATTAATGCAAACAATTAAGGCAAATATGGTAAAAACCATCAATGAAAAAGAACATCAGTTCAAATACAATAAGGATTTAAGTTGATCAAAAGGGATTAGTTACATTTTTCTGTAGATTTTGTGGCCCACAGTAAATGAAACTATTTCTCCACCTTTAGTAAAAGAATGTGCCAGGAATCTTTCAGATGCTCCTCGCAGTAACCTCACTGTATTTTCCACCTTACTTGAATCATTAAAGTTTGCGGGACAGAGTCAGTTAATATACCCTCTAAATTCTGCCCTTTGCCCTGCTACAATGAAGCACTCCTCGCGTGTCGCATTTTGATTTGTTCTCGTCTCTCTCCCTGGCTTGCCTGTTACTTTTCCTGACAGCTCTCTTAATCCATCTTATTTTACGCATGTATTAATCACCTCAAACAGAATCCGGTCGCTGGAAGAAAAGCTTTCCTCTCACCTCCTGTGGATTAGCCTCTTTTCTCTGTGTCAATCAGTGATACACTTGTCTCTTGCTGTTAGTGTTATGGTTCTAACACTAGAGTGGTTTTTGATTTCATTATGCTCTACATCACTGCAGCTGGTGAAGAAATGATAAATAAACAGGATTCATTTTCATTTTTTTCCCCCCCATATCACGACCTGTCTTATATGTCTCAGGGGGAAATAAATTGTTTTGCCAGATCTGTTGCAGAGCCTTTCCTCTTTTCCTTAGGTCAACATGGTCCTTTAGAGCATATGAGATGTCTGTTTAAAGGTCATCTCATGAAATCTGCACATCAAAAGAGGCATATTATTTTGCAGGCTTGGAATAGGTCAGAGGTCAGGTGTCTGGAACTTTTGATGCTTGTTACATCCCATGTTCCCAATGTTATCTTCCTTTCTGCTGTGAACTGTTTGATACAAATAAAAGTGCCCTCCTTCTCTTGAAATGCTGGAGAGGTTGCAAAGAGAGAGAAAAAAAAACACCCACAGAGAGAGGCTTTTTTTTTTTTTAATCCGCTAGTGAGCTTTGCACAACGTGTAACCTTTCCAGCCCAAAAAGGAAATGCTCATGCACTTGCGCACTCTCCCCAACTCATATACAGAGTACGTATAGTTTTGATATGGAAAATTAGTTTCATTGTTGGGAAGGATGGAGACTGAACAACAAAACATCAGAATGTCTTTGTTCTAAGTGGAAGCAAAGGAAATTGGGTCATTGGGGATGTATCACAGTATGCATGAATTGACTAAATTTTAACAATGGCCTAATATTTGTCTGCAGCGCTGACATTGTTACCTAAGGGTGGCACTACAGAGAGAACACCGTATCTATTTATTCCAGCCCATACTCATTCCCAGAGGGTCAAAAACAGCTTTTTTGTCAAAGCCGTTGGAATTTCAGCGATACGCACAAGGTCGTCACATACGGACGCTTGTAAAGAATCCCTTGGCTTCACATGTAAATGTACTGGGTAATAATTATTCTCTCTACACATGGAGACACGTGGGGGGGAAAAAAAAAAGAAATCAGAGTTCCAAACGGGACGCGGATTGTTTCATTGATGGCAAGCTTGATTCCATGGTTGCTGTGTCATGGCACATTTGCCAAAGGGCACCTTGTGCGTATCTGTTAAAGCAGCGGCAGAATGGCGGCATTTAACCCACTGGAATTAGAACGCGTTGTTTGTTCTCGGTAAAGTGTGGATGTGCTCAGTAAATATAAATGCGCCTCGTGCAGCCTTCGTAAACCATGTCACACAGGAATCATAGTCTGCCTTTTCACATCTAAAATACAAAAGGTTGACAAGGCTGTCTCAGAGCAACCAGTGTGCACAAGAACGGGAAGAAAGTTTAAAGCCATCAGGATATCTTTAAATTCATGTAAAGATCAGTTAGGTGCAGAAACAGGATAGGAAGAGATATGCTGTAAGAATACAGTATGGTTCGGATAGGCATTGTCTGTGCAGCTACCATACCCTGTCAAAGTTCCTGTCTCAGCTCTTTGTTGTTTTCATCTTCCCCCTTGCCTCCTGTCACTCTATTCACCCACCAGGGGTGCTTTTCATTATGCCAGCATGTCTCCCCTTACTTCTTTCACTCGCATCTCTTCCTTAGCTCCTCCCAGTGAGGATGTGAGTGAGAAGTGTGAGGGAGACGTGCGAGGACTCTGGAGCTGAGGCAACAAAAAAAATGAGAAATCCTTGCTTTCAAAATCAGTTCATGACTTAATGATAACATTCTGCGCAGCCGGATCACCCATCAAACAGACGTCCACAGAACTTCTTCTCTTACTTCTGGTCTAAAAATACAGGAAACCTTTATTTAGTTCGACATAACTATGAATTGGTTCATTGCTGCTGGTAATTTTAATCATTTAATATTTTTATTTTTCTATTTTATTTTGAATCAGTGTTAACAGGTATCATTTTTAAGCAGTGTACGCTACCTTGTTGCATAAGATTGTCTGTATGTTGATGTAAAACAAAGAAAAAACTAAACTGCGGCTTTGCGCGATGTTGCAACACACACAGGAAATGATCCTGTGTGAGTTAATAAGCACCGTGACAAAAAGCTGTGTCGCCTGCATGCAGTATACGGTCGTGTGTGCCGGTGCATTATTTATACATCGTGGCACAACTGCTGCACACCGTCCTCCTGGGTTTCCGTGCTCTTTGCTCCTCCAGAAGCCTCCTCTCTCCTTCTCTGTGCACCTCATCTCCTCAAGGTGCAATTAGGGAATTGGGATGTCCTTCACAATGTCAGAGGGAAAACTTTACTCAGCTTTAGAGAGGAGAGAGGACATGATTAAGTATAAGCTACGCTTAAAAAAAGCACCCCAGATGTTGTTAGACTTTCCTCCTTGTTGCAGTCACCTGACCTCCACACCCACCTGACCAGTTTCTCATTCCACAATTACCCCCAGTATACATATACCTGCCATCTTTCCTGAGCTTAGATTTGTTTTTTTGGTACCTTCTGCTATTCAGCTCTTGCCATCTGCCACCCATTTTCTGTCTACCTACATGCATATAAGCCTGTATTTTCATTTTAATAAAGCACTAAACTGTTCTTACCTGCCTGATTTGATCTGCATTTGGATCCTTCTTCCCATCCATGCCATGCAAAATATAATCCCCCCCCCCCCACCCACATAAACGCGCACACACACACACAAAATAACAAAGTGTTCTGTTTGCACAGTGCTATAACTGCAGATTTTTAAAAGTGGGATATGAGATGTAATAACTGGTTTCCTGGAGATAGGGCTAAGCTAGCTGCTTCTGCTCTGTTTTGCAGCCAAGCTAAGCTTGCTGCAGGTGGAGTACATGCAGGGATAGTATCAGTCTTCATATTTAACTCTAAGCAAGGATTTTTTTAATGTAAAAAGCATTTCCATGCTGAGCATGAGCCAAACTGATCCAATGTTTGTTTAGGAAAAATGTAAAATGAAAACAATCAGGCAATTGATACATGTGAATGCAACAAAATAAAAACATATGACGCTTTTCAAAAACCTGCTCTAAGTAAAATTTTTTACAATTATACAGATTTTAAACATACAAACATAAAAAAATATCATAAATCTCAGGCGCATAAATGTCAGGAGGTTATGTCTGTGCAGTCAGAAACGATTAGGACAATTACTCCTTTTGTGGCATAATGTGTGGAATCTGCCAGCAGTTAAATGCATTACAGGTGGCAAAATGTTGGCTTTTGTCACACAGCTCCCAGGCTGACAGCAGAGTGGTTCTGAAGAGCTCCATTTTTTTATTATAAAATCTGACACGACACAGTCTGGATCAAAGAACACAATGGAGAACACATTTTCAGATTTACCAGTTAAGTACAGCTTCTGTGTGTGTGTGTGTGTGACAAGAGAGAGAGCGTCACATCCTGCTAACATGCCATGCTATGAGAAATAAACTTGGAAACATCTGCATGCCAGTCCACTATAATATGTATTATTACAATTAAATTCAGGCCATAATCCTACAGATGGAGGTTTTGCACCATTGGCTCTCCATCCGAGCACATCCACCGAGTCTCTGACTGAATGCTTCTGAGAACAGACGATAAATCACACAGATAACCCGATTCTGCTGCAGCTTTTAAGCCCTCACGTACCGAGCATCAGCAACAAGAAAATCATCAGAGCCTCACCTGTCATTACAGACGCCACACGATGATTTATGTAAGACTCTAATGTTCTTTTTTATTGCAGTTTATTTTTCCAGCTGATTACGTTCCTCTTACGAAGACATTTTCTAACCAAAAAAAGACAACATATAAATTTATTATTATTATTTTATTGTTCTTATTTTTCACTTAAAGCACTGATGCTTCTTGTGCGCCAGTGCTTGCTGAAACAAAAAGGAAATCGGCGTCACAAAAGGTGACGGGTCGCCCTCTAACTGATAGCACAACAATACCACGGTGACCACAATATTTTGTAGCAGCTCACAATCCCATGTGGTTTGCTACTCGTGTTTTTACATATGCAGGACAGATGCCCAAAACGCACTTACAAAGCGCTACATCAGCTGTCCTGGCCTCCACGGTTGCCCACTCTAAACCATTCCCATGCGATGGAAAGGCAGGTCTCACTCCCACAGGAACAAGTACAGCATAGATGCTTGTTTTTGACCCAGTGTGTCATATTTAAATGCGCTAGTAAGGAATCATTCTTCAGTTTGCAGCATTTATGTTGTGATGGGGCCTATTTTCTTCCTAAATATAACCAAGTATTTTCCAGTTTCTAAATCTAACAAGTGAGGAAGTAGAAGAGGAAGTACTGTAAAAAAAAAAAAAAAAAGTTGTAACAGAAGTAAGATGCAAGCAAAAACAAAATGCAAATCACAAAGTTTCCAAATGGGACACAATTCTTGGTGTTCTGACTCATACATAGGGCTTACACTACCCCTTCCAACCTGCTAAAATGGGAATGTTGTTTCTTGGTGTCCAGTGTATCAAGGCACCACCAGGATAGGACGCGTTGTGAGCATATGTGATGCACAAGGTGGCATCGGGCAGATCAGCAGTATTTGGTGCCCTGAGATGAGAACACGGTGTGGCATGAAATGGACCACAAAGTCAAAACGTTTTTCCAAATGTCCTTTCAATGCGTGACTAAATAGATGGCACATCTCAGAGTCTGAAGTAGGCACGCAGCGTACAAAAGCTCCTACAGCAAAAGAGCTTGATGTCAGCTATGCTGGGTATATTGTTCCTTTACGGTATATGAAGGAATGTGTAGTTTAATATTTTTTTTAATGATTTGTACCCTGTTGTCATCTTTGATAGCTGATCTTATGCAAATAAGGATATAAAGAATCTGCAACTTTTCATTGCTTTAAAGCTGAGATAAACTGCACACTTTTCAGTTCAAGGAGACTTTGGCTTCACGCTGCAGAGGGTGTCCTATTTTCAGAGGAAGTGTACTAATTAGGCTAGAATGTGTGTGAATTTAAGCATATCTTTGTGGCCCGCAAGATGAGACTGATTTCCTCCAGGCTTCTGCTCAGGCGTGTGCCTGAGACTGCACAAAAGAACCCTTATCAGTTATAGCTACCTTATACACATGCTTCACGTAAAACTGTTTTTATTTTCCTCAGATGAGCGCGCACACACAAACATAAAGACACACGCATACATCCTCCAAAGCTCTGATAAACCCGCTGCAGGCTACACTAGCTCTGGCAAGCCCACACATTTTAACTACCTGCTGCTATTCATAGAGAAGTTTGCTAAAGACCCAGATAATTTTTTTCAGGAGTTAATGAAAACACAAATAGAGCTAAAATGGGGGAATATTGGCCTTATATTCAGTCTTTGTCTAGAAACATGGCTCCAAAGAAACATTTTACCGTGCCTTCACAGGATGTCTAAAAATCCATTTAACTTCTTGTTAAATGGATGTGACAACAGTGCGTTAAACTGTAGATCGCCTTGCAATAGGAACACACTAACTGCAATGCAAGTTCCTCACATATCCATCTTTCCAGACTGATACATTATTAGACTATATTAAAGAAAAAATCCAGCTTTCTTGTTGCAAATGGTAACCAGGTTCTCCACAACATGTGAGCAGATCTTCCGACCACAGAAGCAGTGCCTGTTTCGTTGCCTTATAGTAGTAAGTAATATATGCATTAGTGCACAGAAAACAAATGAAATAAAAATTAAGCTCTTTTAAAAAAAAAAGAAATCAGCCACTTCATCCTTTAAAGTTCCTGTGTGCAGTACTACTTCTACTACTACCACCCGGGTAGAGTTAATAGGGGAGCAGCTGAAATAAGCTTGCCTGTGAATTTTCATGGTCGTTTTCTCTTCTCACGCAGAGCCTGTGCAGAGCTTTGCATGCCATCATCTACATGTTGTAGCTGTGTACTGTCACATGGGGGCAGTGTCAAAAATATTTGGAAGAGCCACTCTATGGGCCACTCTTGCTCAGGGGTAGCTGTGGCTCAGAATGTGGAGTGCGTCATTCACCATTCAGAAGGTCTCGATCCCTGGCTCCTCCTGCATCTCGGAGCATCCTTAGGCAAAATACTGAACCCAGAGATGCCCCTGATGAAGCCTGAGTGTGTGCGTGAATGTTAGACAAAATGCATAGGCATTAAAAAAAGGGCAGGATGAATGCGTGTGACTGAGTGAATGAGACTTCTAGTAAAAAGCGCACTGAGTGCTCAATTAGAGTAGAAAAGCCTTATATAAGTACCATTCCATTTCCATTGTGTTTGTGCTGCTGATGGTCCTTCAGTTTAGCTCCCTTTCAACCGCCAGACATGAAAAATGAATTCATTATAGAAGTGCAAAAACTAGAGCCGTCCCTACAGACTCCTCATTGTCCCATGGCCAACTTTAAAGCGTTAATAAAGCATATTTACACCCTGATACAATAAAGGGTTCTGGCCTCTATGAATAGTTTCCCCCTTCATAATAACTCTGTGGTGACTCATCCACCTGGATACTTATGGGCAGAGCCGGCCCGAGGCATAGGCGACAAATGTGGCTGCATAGGGGCCCCTGACCACCCGGGGGGGGGGGGGGCAAGCTCACCTACATTTGTGATGAAACCTTTTTTTTTCTTTCTTTCTTTTTTTTTAACACGCCAGTGTCCTAAAAGAAAGAAAAAACTATTCCACCTCTTCAGATCTGTACAGTTGTAACAACACTAATTTAATGAATAAGGCCACTTGCTGACTGCGTGCGTCAGCCTGCATTCAGGTAGTCTGAGCAGGCATGCGCACCAGCAGCGCTCCAGGTGACCTGATGCTCCGTCAGTTACGGTCATTTGTGGATGAGGCTACAAAACAGAAATGTGGCAGAAAGGAGCTGTCCCTCTGGGGCAGAGAGGAGGAAAAAGTGAAGATTAGAGGAAGAGAAAATACAAAAGTATGTTTCCATGAGCAATTACAATACGTTTAGTTGGTATCCAACTCCAAACGTAGTTAGCTATCGCTAGCTGGTTAGGTATGGTGTTTATCATGTCGCTATGTCTCTGTCAAAAAACAACCTGTCAGCCTGTGTCACTGACCTCAGTGTGTTTCTAGTTAATATACATTTTTCTTGGATCTTATTGTCATGGTCTCGGGTTTATGACCCAGTATTTTTAGTTTTAGGACTTTCATTTTTCTATTGTTTAAGGTTACTCTTTGATTGCTAGTTTATTGTGCTTTTGCAGTTTTGAATTTTTGTCTTTTTCTGCTAATTCCTGGTTGGTTTCATTGTTTATATCCTCAGGCTTCTTAGTTTAGTTATCTGAGTTCTGTTCTTGGCTGCTGTTTCTTTCTATTTAATCCTGTTTCAGTTCTCTGAGTTCCTTTCCTGGCTGTTTGGTGTTTTATTGTTTCTGGTTTGTTCTCCTGTTGAGTGGATTTAGTCTCTTGTGCTGTAGTTTAAGTCCTCCTCTTGTGTCTAATTATGATCTAATTATGATCTTTTGCCACAGAGGGTTGTTGTCCCTCTGTGTCTGCTTCCCTGTGTTGTGTCAAGTCAGCATTTGTTTCCATGTCTACTTCCTGTTTTACTTTGGCAGTCCTTCCCCTTTCCCCTTGTCTTGCTCCGCTGTGCTACCTGGTGTGTCCTATCTCCATGATTACCTCGTGTGTGTGTCGTCTGTGTCCTCCTGTTCTTTGTCACATTGTCTCACCGGTGTTTCCTGGTTCAGAGTTTCCCTGAGTATTTCTAGTCGTTGACTTATTAGCTCCAGTTGAGCTTTCCGAGTTTCCTTGTACCTGATGTGCATCCAGAAATAAAATTGTGTATTTCTGAGTTCACGCTTTCCCTCCTGAGGCCTGTGTTTGGGTCCTTTCCCTGCCTGCCACACTGCAGAATCACGACTCGTATATGTCAGGGTTGTTCAATATTTACAAAGTTCTGTGTATGGGACATGCTAGCTGGGCATATCTTGGCTTTATTCATGCAGGCATGTTCAGACATAACTGCATTTGTGAGCTGTGGTGGTTTAAGGCGACTGGTTTACTCACTGTTCCTGTGGTGACAGCGTTTTGTTGTTTTCACACTGTGGTCAGGTTGCATAGCTAGACTAGTGGACCTCACTTTTATGCCTCATTTGTGATTTTGGGGTGTCACCACATCCTTTTGTGGTATAACAGCGTAATAACACATTTACAGCACTTCTTGTAGCATTGGGCCCAATTGCTGACCCAATTGTGTTTGATATTATTCTATTGATGCTCAGTAATTCTGTATGCTGAATTATTATTATTTAAATAATTACAAATGGCTTATTTACTAGTCTGTAATTAGGTGCATTTGCATAGTTATGCAAAAACATACATCTTTTGGATGAAAACAGTCCAACATGTCCAGAAGCTAGATTGGATATGGCATGCATTGATATTTGTAGAGTTTAGAGATGCAGCTTTCTAACCACGCTTGCTAGTATTAGCTGATAACTTCAGCAGTTCAGCCTTTGATGCAAACATATAACTTATGATTCCAAAAAAATAAAAAATAAATAAGACAACACAACCTTGCTGTTGCCAAAGCGCTGAAGCTTGAAGCGTAGTCCAAAACAACTGGGTGATATCGCAGTAGCTACATTCATCTTTTATACTGTCTGTGCACTTGCTCTCTGTCTAGCCAAAGAAAGGCAAACAAACACTCTACCATGGATTCTGCTTCAGTTAGCTAGCTGGCTAATAGCAATTGTGTTTACACAGTAAGGTAATAAGCATTCAGATGGACAGAGGAAAGCAACTTGCCAGATTTACTCTGTGAAACTCTCCTGGTTTATTCACACCTAATGGAGGAGGAAGTGTCAATAATTAAATATGTTTGTCGCAGCACGTGAGGGTGTTAGGGAAATGAAACAACAGGTGCTATGTCTAGCCAGGCACTAAATTGAAACAGAGCTGAAGTGGAGGTAGGATAATGATGATGATGAGGTGAGGAAATGTGGATTGTGGTGCAAGATGAATTTGAGAAATTCCCATGGTAGGTTTCTAGAAAACTGAAATCCATTAGTTTAAGTGGATTCAGAGTAGCTGCAAAAAATCCAGCAGAGGAGCAATGCGCAACCTCGCCAGACAGTAAAATATGGAGCTCGTGCTTCACAAAACATAAAAGCAAACTTGTTTGTCGTACCCTGCAGTCCTCTGAACAAAAGCTTTTCCACAATATTCTGTGAACCAAACTGCACCCAGCACACAGTGGACAGAAAGCAGCGACCCAGGTTGGGAAATGCAATTATCTTTTTGCTGTAGGAAGAAAAAAAAAAAGCTAAGTAGAGAATGTTAATCTGTATGGAGGTGGAGTTGGCTATTGGTACTCCATAGTCCAATCTCCTGAAGATTTCAAAGGACAGGTTTAAATTAATTCTCTCTCTCTCACAGAAAGTAGGTTGAATGGGTTGTGTCTGTGTAATCATTCCACCTCATCAGACTGGCTGTGAAGCAGCACTTTTGTAGCGCTGCTGCGCTGTATCAGGTTCAGCAGAAGCTTGATCTATTTGAATTAGTCATATTGAGTGGCTCCCTCACATATCAGGCTGTTAAAAGCTCACAGCGGTGCTACTTGTTGCACCTTTGCTGCTCCTGCTTGGTAGCAGGTTTGACAAATGTAACCAAAGACTAAAAAGATCAAATAAAAATCCCATCATATTTTTGGGAATTTTTTTAGTTACTGACGTTATCGGACTCGGGGGGTCGCCTCAGTACCGAACGGCCACTTGCTAGTGCCAATGGCCTGCTACCTAACTGTACTAATAGCGATCCGTTCCGGTAGCTAACAGCTGAAATTCTCAGCCCGGCGCGACAGTACCTCAGCCAGGTGCAGTGCCGGGCGATCAACCACTGGCTAGAACCCTGGTTTTAGCTTTTCATTTAGTTTTTGTTAACTAAAATACCAATTTAAGGCAGTGTTTTGTGGCCTAGTAGCACATTTTTTAAAAAAGTACCTTTTTCAACAAAGTGAATTTTAAGGAAACACAGCAGCAGGTTACACACATTGAAGCAAGATAGGAGAGATCATTAAAATAAACACTTACAAATGTAGTTTTGACAGTTTCATCAAGTTCTTTTTTCAGGATTCAGCTGTGATTATGTTATAAAAATGTGTGTGTGTGTGTGTGTGGGGGGGGGGGGTTGGAAGTGACAGAATGCATAGAATTCACAGATGAGGCAAGGTAGATCGAAGGATTTAGAAGCAAAGGGTCCAACTGCAAAAAAGCCAGAAAAGTCGTTTATATGGTGATGCTTTCACAGTCTGCAGTCTCATCAGCATTGTTTCCAGCAGCAGCAGCAGGAAAGATGCTTTGAGCAAAGAAGCTCTGATCACAGCTGTAGCTTATCTGCCCGACACCAAATGGCAGGCAGACAAATTAACATAGCTGAGCATTTGGAGTTGCACTCCCGAGTATGTGATCTGACAATAGAGTGACAATTGAACTTGGCATACACCAGGTGGGCATGAACACAATTTCAGATCTGTGCTAACTTTTCTTCTATCTGCTGAATTTGGCGATTGTGTGTTAACAAGTTTGACATAGGGCAATTTTATGCCAGTGCCGTGTTATCAGCTTGTTCTCCTTTTATCTCTGGAAATGCACAGTGGCGTGTGCAGTTGTGGTCAGACGTTTACACAATGTCATGGTAATTTGGGTGCTTTTAGTGATTTCTTTGAACTGTTCCTGAACTTTCTCCGGGGTGGATTGATTGTACAACAAGAATTGGGTGCACAATTTTGAATTTATTTTGGATTCTTTCTAATACATACAGGCTCAAATGTGTACATACCATCGCTTAAATCTTAATAAGCGGTGCTGAAAGTTCTACAGTGTCTTCTAACTTGACAAGGCCAAGACCTATTAACTCCTCGTTCGTGATCGTGATTGACAACGACTGGTTTCTCTGGTTTAGTTTCTGTTTGCCAGCATAAAACTGATTTGTTTCCCAGTGTTCTGATTATTGGTCAATCCAGTGAGTGCTGCCAAAGTACAAGGAACTCAGTGAAGATCTACAAAGGAGAACTGTATATTTACACAAGTTGGGAAAGTCTCTTGGAGCCATTTCTAATAAACTGCAGAGTCTGAGATCATCAGTTCAAGCAGTTACACGCAAGTACTCTGATTTACAGAGTAATGATGATTGTATGTTAACGTCCCCCGAGTGAAGCATTAAAACGTCTGATGGCTCTCGGAACAAATGATTTCCTAAATCTGTCTGTTGAGCAGTTCTGTGAGAGCAGCCTTCCACTGAACATACTCCTCTGTTTCATTATACTGGTGTGTAATGGGTGACT
>JAVDPK010001871.1:865046-881758 GCA_034780415.1 Cichlasoma orientale
GAGAGAAAATGACACTAGCTCAGATTTATTACTTTAAGAATGTGAAGTTACAGATCTGAGGTCTGCACAGGAGTGATTCTGATGCTTGAGTATGAATTTGATCATATGGGTTTTAGATCTGTGGCTTGATTTGCTGATCTGCTGCTGCTGTTAGATGTGAGAGGGTAAAAGGTTAGGGCTTCTTCTTTTTTTTTTTTTTTACTATTTAATGTCCTGTGCTGTTGGCTATAGAAAAACCAATGCAGGGTGCCTGCCAATAAAAGTTTAAACTGGCTCGGCTTTTGTTGCACTGCAACTCGGCATCATCCAGCATCACACTGCATTGACTAAATATGTAAAAAAATGTGCAGGCGGGCATTTCTGATCACTTACTAGGATTAAAATATATTTATGATCAAATTATATTAGCGTGTTATTGGAGTTGTCCTTTCTCATGATATGGCAAGCTGCTGTGTAGTGTTTCAGCATCTGACAGAATTTCAGAGTCTTCTGTTTCTTGCTGAAAGGGGCCTGCCTCGGCTGGATTTCTTTATTCCTTTTGTACCTGAAACAACAAGTTTGCGGGGTGAATGCAGTGTAGATGCTGATGTGTACTTGCCATTCAGTTTATGCAGTCGTATGGAACCGCAGAGCAGTGCAAAGCCATGTACTTTTCTGGCTGTAAAACAGCGTATGTGTACTTTAATCAGTCAGCTGAACTACAAAAGAGAAGAAAAACTTTAGTTTAACATTTTGAGGGCGAGAATACACAAATCCTAAATGGCTAGCATATGGGACTTTAACTGCTGCGGTGGGTTCAAAGCCACTATGAAAATAATACTGGCTATTTTTGACTTAGGGGAACTGGAAAAAGCAGCCAAACACAGGAAAATTATAAGGCATTTTTAGTCTGCTCTTTAAATAAAACTGGATTCTGGCTCTTTCAAGCTTTGCTCTGTAGTTGCACTCTGGTCCATGCACCATTTGGCTTTCAGACATTTTGTACTAATGTACTGTTACGGCTTATTATGATCAAATTCTAATCAGTACACGGACTGCTCTGATTATAGCAGTACTCCTACTTGGACTCGGCTTTTATTTAGCTATACGCCGCATACTTGTGTCACTGTACAGTTTATGTAAGAGCAAAAGAGCAACAGATCAAGTGACTTGTCATCATAATTGCAAGTTGATTTTCAAGATGTGAGTTCTTTGCTGCTGCCTGCATTTGCATAAGCGTCAGTCATTACTGTGCCTACATTTCCCCCCTATAGCATTTATTTTTGCCTCTTGCTGTGCTTTCTCCTCTGTACTTGTTTATCATTTGTTTATTGACTTCTTTTTTTGCAGCTTTTATTTTGTCATATTACCCTTTTCCCCCCTGCGAGTTTAACTAAACATAGTCCAGACTGCAGCACAGACACAGAGCCCTGTGTGTCTGGGTTGCATTATTTGCTCATTAGTGCAGACTAATAGAATACTCAAATTTCACTCACTAAAGCTGAAGCACAGACTTTTTGGACTGTCTGTACCACTCAGCACAGTCTGTTGGATAATTCCATTAAAAATGTGCCAATCGGCACCAACAGCACAAACGTGGTGGAGAGGTATAATAATTGATGGAGTAGTGGAGGTGAGGTCCAGCTGCCTGTGTTGGAACCCCTGTTAGTCACAGCAGCCACACCCCTAACTCCAGTATGCGGATGGATGAGTTATAAGAAAATGTAAACCCCCCCCCCGTCCAGGTTTCGTGAAGGGGGAAACTCTAGAGGCCAAGAGCGATTTGTGAACAAGACTGTGAACATGCTTTTTAATGTTCTCAAATTGGCTGTTTTAATATGGGAGTTTCTGTGGATTTACTCGCTCTCTGAGTGGGCATTAGAGGAACTGCACTTTTTGGGCTTCTACCTTGGCTTCATTCTTCAGCTCTGGAGGTTGCTGCTTGCGCAAGACCGTATTGATGATAAGCTGTGCTTCATCATTAACGTGATTTGAACACATGACGAACACGCGATTGCAAATGCCGAAATGCAGTAACAAGCACCATTCATCCACACTTAGCATTTAAATCTGCGGCCTCTCAGATTCACCGTAAAGGCTCCACCTGCGGCCACTTGGATGACATTGTTTTCTAGATTGGGGCTCAGGAGGTAGAGTGTGTCATCTACTGAATGGAGGGTTTGTGGCTCAATCCCCGGCTCCTCCAACCTGCATGTTGAAGTATCCTTGGGCAAGATGCTGAACACTGAGCTGCCCCCTGATGCATCCATCGGAGTGTGTGAACATTAACACCCAATGTATTATACAGGCCACCTGGAGTTGTTCTGTAATTTTGGCTGTGAATAAAAAAAAAAAAAAAAATTCTCATCTTTCAGGAATCATTTAAATTTTCTCTGGTTGAGGAGTTGCAGTGATGTGAAGCGCACATGGTGAAGTCTAGGAGAAATATCTCCGTAAAGCCCGTCTTTTCTGTCTAGCACAAACGGTAATGGAGTTGCAGTCATTTAAAAAATAATTTATTTACCATGGGCCCGCTGATAAAGGGTTAAAAGTGCTCAGGCATAGAAAAAAGCACTTGTATTAATGTGTGTGTGAATGGGTGAATGAGGCTTGTAGTAAGAAAGCGCTTTGAGTGCTCAAACTGAGTAGAAAAGCACCGTGTAAGTACCAGCCCATTTAGATGTGACAACAACAATGCTCATTACTGTAAGTGTAATTGCTGTAATTGTCTTTGCAGCCAAAACCCACTAGAAGTCCCTAATTTCGCCGCCTGTTCTGCAAGCTTAAACTCATAGAAACATGATATTAACAATTATTTACATCCACTGTGTGTATTTTTTATTTTTTTTTACACAGCTGCAGAGTACTCATTAGGCTGACACCAACAAGGTACAATGAGAGCTGTCTGTCTGTAGCCTAGGTGCTAGCTTGAGTTGCCATGCATATTTGAATTTGGCAGATTCTTTCAAACTTATCTGCAGGCTGAGGCAGCAGCCACCCCCTCAGTGTTATCTGCAGTTGCTGATTCCACGTCAGCAGCAGAGGAAAGCAGGACTGAGGAGAAGACTGGTGGTCATTCATGTCCGTTCTTCCATTCTTTCCAGACTTCACTCACTCTTTTGTCAGTAATAATTATTTCATTTATTGACAGTCAACATTTCTTTTCCGTGAGATATTATATAGTGAATTTGCTCGTGTAAACATTGCTGTTGTTGCTCACTGTGCCGCCGACGTGCATTGCACACCTGCACACCTGGGTTTGCTCGTCGCTAAATCTGCTTTCGCGTCGCCATGCTGTTAATATTTGACGGAGCCGTGCTGTTCGGCTTCACCGCGTGGGCATTAAAACTGCACTGAAATCCACGAATTTGAGCTACATTTTATAAACACTTTTAAGCTGGGTTCCAAAAATGTGTTTCCGTTGGTGTTTACCACAAAAATGAACACTGCAACACAAAGACAGCTGTAATTATACTCTAGTCATTATGCCATTAGAAGCTCTTCGTCTGTGGATGATAAAGGGACATGTAAAGTCTCAAAATTTAGTTTGAAATGCAGATGATACAAGTTTTACATAATCTATAAATTCATGTCATATCACAGAGCTTCTGGATCTAAAAGTGCTGATAATTCCATCCAGATGAGCTCAAAAAGACTTGACTGGCTGTAATATTTCTTCTGACTGTTAGATGAGGATAGGCTGTCTTTGCATATTAATCAGGACATGAATAGAGACCGGGAGTGATTTTTATTGTGTGAGCTCTGAAGGCATCCTATAGAGAATTGGATGTGGGGGGAAAAACCCAGAAAAAAGGAGATGGGCTTGTTATGCAACACAGCCAGCAGCACCCCCCCCCCCTTTTTTTTTGCCATTGAGTGCAACATTGGGCATACTTTGCCGATTTTAATACTGTATTTAATGTGTGTACCTAACTGCACAATTGATGAAGATGTCTCCCAAAATGCTTTAAATGCACAGTGATGTGAATCAGGCAGATATAATATTCAAAGCAGGCTCATGGATGTAGCGAGGACATGAAGACGGTTGGTGTTATGCAAGAGATAGGTGGAGATGGAGGCAGATGAACTGCTGTGACGACGTGAATGTGCATATACTGAATAAATAAAGTTATTTATAAATGTGACAATTTCAATATGTCTTCACTAAGCTTGCTGACACTTTGTGCCTCCATGTCAGTTCATTGAAATCTTGTTTCTGATCCTTTGCGTTGTTGTCCTTTCTTCATGGGGTCTGACACAAAATCCTTCTCCGGTTTCTTAAGTCAAGGTGGCAGGGTGAAGCAGTATCAGCTTCTAATGAATTCAGATAAACAATGCCTGATGTTCCCCTAAGATCACATCCAGGAAGGTGAAATGTCTCCGGGAGTGGCTGTGACTTCAATCAGTCTTTTTGAGCTGCTGGTGCTCCAAGGCTAACGGGGACGCTGCTCACGCGAGTTATGAAAGGCGACAGTGAATGTTCGGGTGTTTGTTGTGACACTCCCCAGCATACCCCCTTAGTCTAACCTCACCAGGTTTTCTACATTAGCACTAATTATCTGTGCTGCTTTGGCAGGGGGCTCCCTACATTTTTTTTCCCCTTTTACTGAGCTCTTTAAGTGAGGCTGCCAAGTCTGGTGAGGTTGCCCAAGGTGACGATGGACTACATTACTGCGTAACAGAATCCCAGCATGATGTCCCTGTCCTCCTTGAAATGCCTGGAGAGCTACAAGCACCGATTTTTATTTGGAATAGATACTGTGTTTATTGATGCTCCAGTTTTCTTTATTGTCAGCGTGGGACCCCGTGTTATATATAGTCTGTCACCGTTATAACTTACTTCCCTCAGGACTTGCGCTGATTAACAGATGGTATTTTGTCTCTGAAAGTCACTTCTGAGTTACGGCGTGTTAATTTTCAGGTGGAGAAAAGTGTAGTTTTTACATTGCATTACACTGTGTTTCACCCGGTTTGACCAGAGAGATCAAATTTAGACATGCTTGGAGTGGCGGGACCTCGGTGTAAAACACTCCGGCTTAGCTGCAGCAACCTTCATCAGGGACGAACGCCTGTCAGCCCTGAGAAATTTTCTTAATGTTGGATTAGCAACAATCTTTGAGCTAAAAGTGCAGAGAGCAGTTTTTGCTTTATTGTCTCTTTGTTCAACTAAGCCTTCGAGTGCTGAAAAACGGCAGCAATATCATCCGTGTGTACTTGGCAGACTTTTAATGCTTAAGCTTCATCACTTAAACAAACACCTACTGCGTGTGGTGATTGGCTGCGGGTGTGATCTCCTGCAAAGCTATATGCTTAGCAATGTAAAATGGTAAGCTACAAGTCTTGCAGTTTTACATGAGAAACTGTTAGACTGCATATTATTGCTTGCATTAAAGCATCTGCTGGTTTCTGTTCAAGCCTGTGCACAGCATTGTGTTCTAGCTGTTTCCTCTCCTCTCCAGTTTGATACATTCTGGCTATAGCGTGCTTTGATGTCTGTCTGTATTGTGCATCCAGTGTGTAAAAGTACATGGCTCTCATGATGTAGGTTAGTGATGGATATTTCTATTTAAAGCTTTAATCAACACCAGTGCTATTATCTGTTCTTCTAATGCATCTGATTCTTGCCACCTTCTCACAGATACAAGGTTGTGATTGTAGTGCTGTTATGCAAAATACATGGCAAAAGTGACACGGGTTATGTAATTATACCCCGTGTTATATATTTTCCTTTACAGTGATGACTTTTGCCCCCTCCCTACAAGCTCAATCTCACATGCCGTCTAGTTCTGTTGGAGCCAAGGACACAGATGATAGGCACAGAGCATTTGGTCAACATTTCTCTATAAGAAGTCAAAGTTTCAATAGGTGAACGTGCGGAAGGATCATTAATATTTGAAGCTGCCTTCTCCGATTGGCTTCTTCTTACGTCGCTCAAATAGTAATGCAAATATACTTGATTGCACCTCATTTTTTGCCAACTCAGCAGAATTTTTCTGAAGCCCAGAAAATTGTAATTGGGACAGCCCTATGTATCAGTGACACTTCTTTCTACCACTGCAGCTGAAGCACTCACTGAAGTTCGAGTGTAATACAGTTTAAGACGGTTTGTTCCAGGGTTTCCGCAGCCTAGCTGATATTCACACCTGCAGCATTCGTTTGTAGATGTGGGAGGATTTTCTGCTCTGAAATTCTGCTTTTCAAACCACCTGGAGAGCCAGCTTATTTTCCTGTACACCTGGTGTCTGCAGGGATAATTGTTGCTCATTTAAGATGCATGCAGTGATGTTTTTCCACACAGTTAATTTTGAGTGTGTCTCAGATTTTGAAATACTGTATTTCTCCTTTTCTTGCTATGTGCCTTTTTCTTTGATAATCATATTACTTTTCTATGAGTCCTGTTTGATTTTTTTATTTATTTTTATACATTTTTTTTATTTAGAAAGTACAGTATTGTCAATCTCAACCCCAGGGTTTAGATTCCAGCTTGCATAATGGGTTTCTTAGGAGTGGCCAGTCATTCACACAACAGTGACAGCAGGCAGTTAAAATTTCAGCAAACACATAAAATAATAAAAACAAAAACAAACAAGCAAGAAACCAAATGAATAGATTAAGAGCAATAAGCAGAGTAAACACAGCCATCTATTTTTTTTTTTTTTGATACCACTAAGGCTGCGCTTGGCCTATCAGGGGATGTGCTCTGTTTTCGGTGGTCACTGCTGATATTAAGCGATGTGTCCAGGCCCTCAGGCAGTGTGAGTGTTTTGTGCTGGCGCATACAGACTGTAAGTTTGATGCTGCACCTTTATAGACTCGGCATCACTTTCTGTGGTGTCTTGGCACAGTTTACCTGAGCAAAAGTTGCTTGACACGATTTAACTGTTGCAGCTCTGAGACCGACCTGAGGATTATTCTGTCTTTAGTTATGAACTGTATATATCTGATGAACCTTATGTGCGCACGGGCAGACCGGGTTTCTTGTGTTTTTCCCACAATCAGAAATCTACCTTCTCACAAAGCTTACCTTGGCTGAGCTGTCATAGAGCGTTAAGACCGTAGTGTATTTGGGCATTTGTTCTACTGTCTCTAAGTCCCAGGGAGTGACTCACCATCATGATGTAATGCCTAGCAATGACAGTTGGCTCATCCCAGGGACTCTGTGATTGGCTGGCTTTCTCAGGTGCCAAGTTGCCTCAGCGTGTGTGTAAAGAAAGGGAAAAAAAAAAAACCCAAGCATGTCTTCTGGGAGAAAGGAACAAGGCGAGATGTGCACCATGTGCAGTTTTTTGTAGACTTGTTTACTTCCTAAATTGGCACAAATGTCAGCAAGCACATTCTTGAGGCATCCACTGCGGCTCTGCAGTGTTTTCAGACCGTGCCAGCAGAAGACGAGAATGACTTCTTTCACTGTGCGCTGTTCACACACTCAGGTGGCACAATCACAGGCTGTTGGAAGTTCTCAGATATTTAAAAATAAAAGCCAACGGTAGGTTTTATGCTAACTTTAATGTGCTCTTATTGAGGAAGCTGAGTTCACAGTTTTTATTCTGGACTTGTGGAGTTCTTCGGCCTTGCTGCTGTGCATTCAAATGTGTGCAGAAACAACAGCTAAAGACCAAATAGTGAGGAAAGACATAATAAAAAGATAAAAATATCCTAAATGTTAAATAGAAAGCACTGGGTTTGTGGTCCCGGGTCATTGTGTCTTGATGGTGAACTTTAAAGAAGGCAGAAATTATTTTAGTCTCAGCAGTTCTAACTCAGTCTCAGTGTATGTGTGTGTTTGAAAACAAACCGTATTCAGGCCTTTTATTGGGGATTTTTCTGTGAACTCGTCTGTGAGGTATGGAAACAGCATGAAAGTCAGACGCGTCTTGAAGCTGTTGATTTGACGGTGGATGCGGCTCAGACTCTGTGGACCGTTTGATCAAACCGGTGTGTCAAAAATCATCAAATTAACTCGCAAAACCCTGCCACCAATCTAATATGGGAGCGGCATACAACCAGAGCCCCGCTGCCGGTGCCCATACGGCTTTCACACGCGAACACTGATGAGGTTAGACTGATCAAAATAAATGGTGTTTTTGTGTAGCAGGTGGCTACAGGGTAACAACAGCTCGGTGCTGAGAGGGAGTGGCTGTTGCCACAACAGGGTGGCCTTCCATTAACACTTTTAGTGCCAGCAGTGCAGGGTATGAAGCCTCCAATCAACATATCTAACATCAACTATCAAAAAGTGGCAAATATTGAAACTGGCATCTAATGCCTGGTGAAACGTGTGTGTGCGCTTATGCTTTAACGTTTATGCTTATTTAAGGTCTAAATAAGGAAGCATTTCCATTTTAAAATGTATTTTCTCTCCATCCTTTGTTCCGCCTTGTTCGAATAATATCTTACAGAATATAAATTCTTACTTTCCTTATGTAAGAACTGAGGCCGAGTGAGCGCGAGTCCGGGTTCCACCAGAAAACTTTCCTAAACCTGACTTGCAGTGATCAATAGCTGAGCATCGATCCTCTCTGCAGTCATACGGAATAAAGCAATACTGATGTAGTAAAATATGAATGAAGATTGAAGAGCCAAACAAAAGGATTAAAAGGCCAGTTGTATTATTAAAATCTTAACTATTAATGTGCTTATTTGTTTGCACACATTAACATACCTTGCACTGATATATATTAATTAAAGTGTAAAAAAAAATGATGGTATCATTTAACCCAACATAAACACTAATAAGAAGAGATTTTTTTTTTAAATCTGTTTTCTATTTATGTTTAAACGGCTGCAATTAATAAGATCAGGAGAGGTCTGTGATTTATTATGCTTTTACACCACCAGCATTGTTGAAGTGCCGCTCATGAAGAAAAGACTCAGGAGTGGCTCGCTGGGAGGTGGGGTAGCAGACAAAGGTGGAGGGTGACAGGCAGGAGGAGGGGTGGAGGTTGAAAAATAGGCGGGACACAATGCAAAGTGCCGTCAAGGAGGAGCCGCTGTGCTAGCAGGGCACTTCAACCTCTGGATTCATTGTTTCCCGTTCTGTTGCCAGAAACTTGTTTTGTGCACCGAAGCTTGCAGAGACCAGTAGTAGTATCAGCCGTGGGCACGCTGCGTTTAGGCCTTCCTTCTGGCTTTGAATTTAAAGATGTTTTCCACTTTATTCGGTTTTTCTTCTACGCGTTAGTCGATGGGTATTCTTGAGCGTGCAGAGTGAGGATCTTTTCTTTTTTTTTTTCTCACCGTTCTTGTTACTAATTGAATGCCTTCACACGATCTGAAATGTCATGAAAAGAAACATCTTTGCCATGAATGACGATGCTGATTGATGCAGGTTCATCCTTTATTTTCTCAGGATATAATATCTAAAAATAAGACAAACCCTGCTGGTAAACCAAGAGCCGTAAAAGGAGCTAAATTTTTGCTTATGTATCGTGGCCTGATTATGTCTCGGAAATGAATAGCCGCTCTCGTGACTGACAGCTGTCTCGTTTTATCTAGAAAGGCTTTTTTGCATAATGTGCTGCTCTGCTGCTTTAATAAGCCACCGTTACCACAAAGTTCTGTAGCTATGTAATTATATTGCTCTATTGACAGTTCAGAAATTATGCCAGCACATAGAAATGGATACCAAAAGACTTTTTTTTTGCTTTAGTTGGAGAGCAGAACTTGCTCTGTTGATGATATATGAATGTTGACAGGTGATAAAGAAATGCTCTTAGTTTTCTTGGCACTCTTGTCTTGGTGCCCTTGTGTTGCACTTCCTCTTCCATATTATTTGGCAGCTCGCAGTATTTGTGTTGGATGATTTATAGTAAATGCTCAACATTTAAATGTAAATCCCTGCCATGCGAATACATGAAGTAGAAATATCTGCTGCCTTCGCTGGCTGCCTTTCAGTATTGATGCATTTTGGCCAATAATGCACTTTCTTTAAAAACTCCAACCAGTCGGTAAACTCCAAATTAAGCTCTCTGAGATTCTTTTGAATTTTTAATTTAATGCCAGAAGCACACGCTTGCACCAAGTGCTAAGGATGGTATCAACACGTTTAAGTTTCCTCTCACGGATCAAAGGGGCAAGGTATAAAATATGTGTTTTTTTTTTTAACGCTTTCAAAGCTTCATATACTTTGATGAAGGTTCAAGGTCAAAATGTTATTACCAAAGAGATTTAGTTCAAAATCTCACCTGAAATGTTTGATGCTTTATTGCGTACATACATAGAGATACTGATACTTTTATCTTGATTTTTTACATTTTACTTAATTTTTCATCTAGCTTTCATGAGAGTCTGGGGGGTAAATGTCAGTTGAAGACTAGCGCTCTTTCTGAACACCAGAAGGATGAAATATGTTTGCGTTGCAGGAACAAAGGGAGTGTGTCATGCTGCAAGTGATTGATACTGGCTCACAGTGCAGGCAGCCAGATGGGCCAAACGCACAAGACTCAGCATCAGGAATTGAGGGCTTAGCCTTTTTACCCCATCCAACAGAGGCATTCGAGACTGCGCTGGCCAAAGACTGCAGCTCAAAGACTTGTAATGTGCTTGGCATGCCTCAGCGTCATGTTCAAGAAACCAGTTTGAGATGATTTGAGCTTCATGACATGGTGTGTTATCCTGTTGGAAGCAGCCATCCCAAGATGGGTACCCTTTGGTCATAAAAGGACGGACATGGTCAGCAACTATACTCAGGTAGGCTGTGGTGGTTAAATAATGATCAGTTGGTACTAAAGGGCCCAGGGCATGCCAAAAAAAAAAAATCCCCCACACCACCAGCCTGAACCGTTAATAGAAGGCAGGATGGATCCGTGCTTTCATGTCGCTTATGCCAAATTCTGACCCTGCCGTCCGAATATCAGAGTATAAATTGAGACACGATTTTCCAATCGTCTGTTGTCCAACTTTGCTCAGCTCATGCAAATTGTAGCCTCAGTTTTCTATTCTTAGCTGACCCGGTGTGTGCTTCTGCCGCTGTAGCCCATCTGCTTCAAGGCTTGACGTGCTGTGCATTCAGAGATGCTCTTCTGCATCTCTTGGTTGGATATGAGGTACTGTTGCCTTCCCAGTAGTTTCTGAAATACTCAGACCAGCCCATCTGACACCCACAACTATGCCACGTTCAAAATCACTTATATCACCTTTCTTCCCTATTGTGATGCTCGATTTGAACTCCAGCAGGTCGTCTTGACTAAGTGCGTTGAGTTGCTGCCGTGTGATTGGCTGATCAGATCATTTGCGTTACAAGCAGTTGAATAGGTGTACCTATTAAAGCGGCATGTTCATTAGATTCACGGTTTCTGATCCGACTTTGAGAAAAGCAGAAGAAATATTTTGGAAATAAGAGTTAGTATCTTGGTGGGTGCCTACCAACAAAAATATGGTGTCATGATAAAGTGTCGCAAGGCATGTGTGTTTCTAGTATATTGTGATATCCTCTGCAGTGTCAAAGCATCAAAGCGACTTGATAAAAAGTGTGATGAAAGTGATTTGATGAAGGTGGGATGGATCAAAACTTTGTAATTTAGTAAATATACAAGCACTAGGCTGGATGGTGTGCGGGAGTTCAGTCTTTATGGGTGGATTTCTTTTGTCTACACGACATTTTTCTGTATATAAAGTATGATTTACTATTTTCCCCAATTTCCCTGCGAAGAGCATGGGGAGACATTTGAATATGTTCCCATTTTCCAACTTTCAAAGGCAGTCACCTGCAATTGTGAGAGCATGTTCTTGCCTTTTGTTCTTATGCCTTATGCTTGCGTTCCAATAATACTGATATGAAAGGGATCTGTGTCCAGATGTTGCCTTGCTGGAATTGTTATAAATTTGGAGCACATGCAGGTTGGCCAAGCTGGTAGACATCAATCAATACTCACTGCATTATTTATTCTCATCATGTTTTCTAAGAACTGTAAACTTATTTGATCTTTTCATCATTTGATGAAATTACATTTGATGACGTTGTGCTATTTGGGTCTAGATTTATCTTTTTACACCCGGGACAAAATTCCCACTTGTACAATATATGTATATCATATTAATCCTCTCCGTGAGATAAAGTTATTACGCTGGTTTTTCTTTTTTTCTTTTCTTTTACTGAGCGTTGTCTCGAGATTTTTCCTCCACATTTCTTGGCACTAAAGGTAATTTAGGCTCTGATAGAGAACACTCTCGACTTCAAACTTTTCCTTTATTGGTAAACTGAAGATTAATACAACTTGGCCCACTGACAAGGCTCTATGGTTCCAGTGAACCTCTTAAAGCCTTCAGGACTCTATATTTCTGCCATTGCAGCATGCATCTTCTCTATAAGTTCATTTGTGGAAATTGTTATGAACTGATTTTGTGTTTGAGGACTTGCAGCAATTTATCTCAGTTCCTGCTATCATTAATCAGCATTGCTGCGACTAGTGAGCCATAGGTAGATCGCTTATCAGCGTCTGACCCACTGTCAGCGTAAAAGAGCAAATCAGAATGCCACATCACACACCTATTTTCCACTGTTTGTTTCACTAAATGCTTTTTTTTCCTCTTTCTATCTGCAAAACAGCATCTGTTATGGCCTGCTAACGCAGTGAAAGCTCACTGTTTTTGACATCTGTTTCATTCGGCTCCACTGCACACTGTAGCCGGCAAAGGAGATAGCTTAGTTAGCCACCCCATGTCATAGAAACCTCCTGGGACTTTGGCTCTCCATTCTCTCTATGCAGTCATTAAGGAAGGGAGCAGAGACGTCTCAGCTCTTCATTATGAGCTATTTTGCCAGATTTCGCGACACTGCCCTCCATGTCAGGAGGTACAGCAGCCAATAATTTTCATGTGAAGTAGACTACAAAAAAATGAGGGGACAACGAAAATGAGATTGAAGAGACAAGCGAGCCTGGTGAGAATGGCCTGGTTGTTTGTCCTGAAATGCATGAGACGGGGTTTGGATACAGTGTTAGATGACATGGCCAGCTTCCCAAGGACAGATCCCTTTTACAGAAACATTTGCTCATTAGAGAGAACATCTCTCATTGTTTATGGACTTTAATGAGCCTTGCTGCAACCAAGTGTAGAAAAACAAAGACAAGAAAACCCAGACCTTGGATTCCAAAATGTAACACGTCCAGGAGAGGAGCAGAAAGGACTTGACAACCCGCCTCCTCGCTAATCTGCCTTATCTGAATAGTACACACTCCTTATGCATTTGAAGATGACGTCTGCCCCCCCCCCTCCCCCTCTGATTTTCTTCTCCCCCCCTCCCATGTTTTTACCCTCCCATTTCTGTCTTTCTCATTACTGCTATTGCTGAGACCAATCTCAGGGCACCATTTTGCAGAGGACATTGTGGAGCTTAATTAGTTCATTCAGGGATACGGCTCTTCTTACTAGCCCAATGGCTTTAGTGCCTCTGGAGGGCCTTAAATGCCACCTCTCCCTTGCAGAAAAGCCTTGAACTGTACAGAATATAAAATACCTGTCAGGTTAATAAGGAGGAACCCCAGCAAAACTCCTCAGTTCATCTATTCGTGTGTTTGCGCCTTCTTTGAAGGAGTCGGAGTGGCAGTCTCTCAGCAGTGTAGCGGCTGATGGGAGAAGGAGCATGCATTTTTTAAAATCGCTGCTGTCCTCTTGGCTCGCTCTGGTCAAAACAAGGCCAAATTGCATAGAGGCAGAACTAACAGAGCATAGGTTGGGGAAAAAGGGAGCTTCAGTGCTTAGGAAGGTTGTTTGGTTTAATGAGTGTCTTTTAAACGAATCACTGAATCTACCAAAGTTCTTTTTCCTCATGCAATTTCCCATCCCCTAACTTTTTTTGCGTAATAAAATCCTATATGGCTCACATTGTTTTAAAATATTAAAATCTTCATATTTATTCATGATGCGGAATAAATACATCTATAAAAAAAAAAGTAAAATTGATGTTAACAGGCATCTAAGAGCCTTCAAAAGGATTTTTCAAAAGTAATTTTGCTAAACAAATAACCTGCTAATGCACTTCCTTTGTGCTTTTTGGACATAACAGACTGACATAAAAGGTTTCTTGGTAAGATGCTCAGACTAAATGAGCTACATCCAATAATGTGATTTTTAAATTACAGAACTCATAACTCAGTATGCATTGATTGAACAGAGGTTTAGGTCAGTCCCTGGTGATGGGAAAATGATACTGAAAACTCAATAACAGAGAAGGCCTGCTTCAGAAAAGGTGCAATTATGTAATTCTTTTCATCCTGTCTTCACAGTTTCAATGACATCTGAACTCTCATTAGATAGAGAGGCCCCAGAAAATTGATGCATGTGAGCAGTATAGGGCGCTCAGTCTGAAAAGAAAATCAAGTTTGGAGGCTTAGGCTGTTTGCAGTGCTTCCTGTAACACTATCTTGTTTGTGGAATGGGGGGGTATTCCTTAAGTGACATTCAGTTTCTGGGCAACAGGGCAGCAGCTGTGCATATCTTTGTACCCGGGGTGATGGGAGGGGTGGGGGTGTGTGGTGTGATAAAAGCCCACTGATGCAGCTGTGTTTGAACAGGGACATTGCAGTTTGATCAGTGGCTCGAGGGAGTCTCTGACCATCAGAGTTGAGGGAATGGATTTTATAAGATTCCTGCAGAGAATTTTTTTTGTTGTTGTTTTTGAAAGAGTTGCGGGCTAAAGTATCACCAGCATGAGCACCAGCATGAGCGCCAGCATGAGCAATCTGAATGGGTGACAGTATGATGTTGAGCTCATGCTGAGGTATTATAAAAGAAAGCAATGTGGGAGAGCATCATGGGAAATCTACTGTTTAGGTTTATCGCGTGACATCGTGCACGTGTTACTCAAGCGTTGCCCACCATATTATACAACCACTGGTTGCTAGGGGAAAAATGTGATTGGCAGTGGTTCTTGGAGGTTGCTACCTGTTGCCAGGTGAAATTGGCTCCAAAGTAGATGCAGCACCAAAAACCTTCAAGTGATTTCTTTGATCGCGAGCAGGCTGTCACGGTTGCCTGTAGTTTTTCAGGCTTGTCTGCAAATACTTGCTAACTGCTAGCCAAGCAGTAGTAAAACTTTGTGTGACGCAAACCAGAAACGGAGAAGGTTCATGTTCAGAGTAGAAGTCGGGCCTGAGCGCTGCAGCCAACATGTTTCGAAAGGCACGATTGCTACTTTGTAAGCCTGTGTGATTGATCCTTTAGCAATCAGTTTCACAGCAACTGCCATCAGCCTTCAGCAACCACTTGCAGCCGGTCGGGGAATACACATTTTTCTCTCACAACCCGTAGTTGCGAGGTGGTCGTTGACCGGTCTCTAGGCTTTTGTCACCGGGACCTTATTCACTATGATTCTCACAGAACCAAAATGTTTGCAAAACCTCAATACTAGTTGGGAAGACGATTTCTTTTATTCATTTTGTGTGAATCAGTAAAATAAAAGCGACTCGTATCAGTCGATACATACAATTTCATGTATACTTGGTCACAAAATTGGTTCCAAACATTAAGACTTGCTGACACTTTGCGGCAGTAGTGATCGACTTTAATGCTAATGTGTTTTTGAAAACAATTACCACCTAGTTTGCTCCCAGCCATGTTCGACTACAATGTGAATGCAGCATTAGAGGTGATAAGGAGTGTGATGTTATGAGGAAATGTATAACAGAGGACATCTTGGCAGTCATTAGTTACTTGTTGACACGCTTACTGCTGAAGCAGAGACGGGAGTGGAGGTGCGGGATAACGGAACCGCTCTCCACTAGTGTGGCCTCATTAATCACTGTCCTGTCGCTCACTATGGGTGGAGGAGGTCCTTTGTCTATGTTTGGAACATTGTGTGTTGGATTTGATGCAGTGCTCAGATGCAGTAGCCTGCGTCCCCGTTGGTGTCCAGGAAGGAGGGCTGAATACGAAAGTGTGCTGACATTTGTGCTTTTTTTTTTTTTCCCGTTCCTACCGTTCGAATTCTCATCAAAATCTAAATTAAGACTTCATTAACCTACATAGAATTTATGCCACATCAGCTGTGAGTTTCCTAGAAGTCATTTTTCTGAGCACTGTTCTTCAGTTGTCTTTCTGTGTTTCACTATTGTCTGATCAGAGCTTTTGTTTTTTGTTGTTCCTTCTTCCGGACTGCTGACAACTTTCTCAGCCATTTCTTTTTCTTTTTTTTTTCTTCTTTCCCCAAACAGCCTTTTCATAATGAGCGAGTGAAAAGAGAAACAGATTCCCATGAGAACATCATTATCATTTGATGAGGCAAGTGTCTTTTTTTGAGAGAGAATAATTTAAGAAGAGATAAAGAAACTGAAGCCAGCGTGTCATTTTTATTACCAAATGAAACTTGTTTCTGTTCAGACTTAATAAAAGGAAAAAAAAATGTATGAAGAGATTCTCAAAGCTTGGCCTCTTAGCATTGATTCTTTGTTTTTCACAGTGTATTTGCGATAGTTACGAACAAAAGCCTCAGTAGCGGCAGAGCCTTGGTGTCTTAAAGGACACTTATCACTCGTCGCATCGCTCTTGATTTATCGGGAGCGTAACCTGCTTATTAAAGTGGTTGGTCATGATGGGCATTATAGAAGGTAAAGTCTGTCAAGCAAGTTGATCCTTCTTTGCGATGAAACTGGGCCATTTATGGGCCTAACTCATGCAAAGTTCTATTCTTAAGTATGTTGGTAACATCGCAAGCAATATGCTACTGTGTTATTAGAATCGAAAAATAACTTATTAACTATTCAGATATGGGGGGGGGGCTTTTATACCATACATCG
>JAVDPK010001871.1:892075-902566 GCA_034780415.1 Cichlasoma orientale
AAACCGGAGTACCCGGGGAAAACCCACGCAGACACGGGGAGAACATGCAAACTCCACACAGTGAGAGAGAGGCCTGGACCAAGGTGGAATCGAACCCAGGCCTTCCAGATGGTATGCTAACTGTGAGGCGGCAGTGCTAACCACCGCGCCACCGTGCCGCCATGTTTCATATCATCAAACTAATTATAATATTGAACAAGGTTAACTGAGTAAATACAAAATGCAGTTTTTAATTGATGATTTCATTTATTAAGGGAAAAAAGCTTTCTAAAATATCCTGTGGACTTTTTGGATGGTTTGAGTCAAATTACATTTGGTATAAACCTACCACAGCATTTCAAAAAAAGAACATCATACTAACAGTCAAACATGGTGGTGGTAGTGTGGTGGTCTGGGGCTGCTTTGCTGCTTCAGGACTTGGATGACTTGAATTGATGGAACCATGAATTCTGTTCTCTACAAAAAATCCTGAAGGAGAATGCCCGGCCATCAGTTTGTGCCCCGAAGCTTGAGTGCACGTGGGTTATGCAGGAGGACAATGATCCAAAACACAGTAGCAATAATTTTTCACGCACTGTATCTGAAGGAGGTGTCCCACTGTCATAGCCTGCTACTTTGTCTTCATGCTAAAAGTAGGATATAGACTGCATGCTGCTTTAACAGAGTGCAACCCCTTCCCTCCACTATCTGCTGCCGGGATCGATCTTCTGGCACAATCCTGCTTAACTGCGACATCGCAGTTTTCCACAGAAATTACCAAAAAATGATCACGCAATGAAACTGTGTTAAGAACTGCAACCTGCTCTTGTTAGCTCTCCATCTATCAAAGAATATGTGTGTGTATGGGTATCGGGACATGCGTGCAGGTTTGAACACAGAAAAGTAACTAGTAAATGGCCTCAGATACCTGAGCTATTGTCTTTAAAGCGTCTCCTTCATAAACCAGAAAACATTACAGTCTTGGACCGTATCTTGGAAGACAGATGTATACAGCGTTCTTGTGGAAGATGATACTTGAAACACACAGGTCTACAAATTACAAGCTTTGTCCCCACTTCACAGAAAATTTCACATTTCTTTTTGTAATCGTTGTATCTTAAAACAAATTACAGAGACTGATACAAGCTTTCATCATCGCTCTGGGAAACCAAACGATTGGAAATCAGACACTTACGGGTGATTTTTTTATTTTTATTTTTTGTACTATATAGACGTTCTTAGCTGAGTATACACTTGAGTAATGCGGCACTTAAGCCATATCACGCTGGTTTACCAATGAAGATTTCTGAATGCTTTTCTTATTTTGCTTACCAGCATATTACTACTATAGTTTTTCACATGCTTAGCTGCTCAGATGTGATCATACCAAGTCAGTAAAATTTAAGGTATTTGTGAACTAGATCACATATTCCACACGTGTGTGATAAAACAGATTGTAAAACTTTAACTTTAACAGTGCAAATAGATGGAAGAAACAGGGTCATTGTTCCTGCACTATGCACATTAGCTGATAAGGCTAGAGAAGCGTGTACAGCAGCAAATTCCTCAGTGATGAATAGATGTTTTTCACATCTGCTCATCAGCACATTCAACACATCTATTTTCAGACTTGTTCATTTTTCAAGGAACATGGTAACTGCTTGAGTGATTTCATGCGAAAAGCCCTGGCAGTTCTGTTTTAATTATGACTTGCATTCACTTGTCAGACCGACATTTTGAGAAATGAAGGATTGCGAGTGCCATTAATGTTCTCCTATTGTTTGATAGGCTTTTCCATTTCATATTAGGTTTTAAGATTTAAGTGATATATAAAATACAAAAAGCTGATATAAATCATCGAAAACTGCAGGAAATAAAACGGTATATGTGACATAAGTACACATAAAAGGACATCATTACAGCACTTATCCAGGGTACAAGAGCTCTCTTCTCATATCTACTGACTTAAAAGCTTAGAACAACTTGCCCCTGGCCACGTCCTTTCGGTGACTTTCTCCATTCTTAGATAGTGTAGAGAAGAATGCAGGCAAATATATATAACTTCACTAAAATACTTCTGCAAGAAGAGGTGATGCGCTTTGCAGCTATTGTAGACTAAACTAAAATTGTGTATCTAGGTTACCAAATTCCATTCGCTTTTTAAAGATTGCAGATACCAGTCTTGACATTTAAATTGTCAGAGATCCAGGGGAGTTACTCCTGGGCTGCTGGACTGAACCGGAGTGGGATGAAGCCTGGACCTGGCATTGATTAGTGTGCTTGTTCTCCCAAATGTAAACGATGAGGCTGAAGGAGCATGACGGGACAGTTATGTTGTAGGCTCACTTTCCAATTCATCACAGCTCTATTTCCTTTCAGTTACTATTACACTGCACCCTGAGCTTATCTACACACTTTATGACTGACTAAATTAAGGTGATTACCTGTAACGGGATTCACTTTTGTCACTGCAGCTTCTTCGCTCACACTCCACAGAACAAATATTGTCGAGTGAAGCGCTGGAGACAAGCAGATTGTGAGGACTTGATTCTTAATTTAATTACTGATATATTTGTTGTGATTATTTTTGCTGCTGCTGCTGCTCCTCTCCCATCTCCCCCTCTCTACTTTCATAGCACTCTAAGCTAATGCTAAGTGTGCTTTCAAACTGAGCTGTTGACTCACAGGTGTGTCTTTTAGTAGTATTATTATTACCATGAAATCTTGTGGCTATGATAATCATGTCGTCCTATATTGTGGCCGCCTGGCTCCAAACCAAAGTGGCTATATGATTCTGATGATGGTTTAAAGGCCTGGAATCAAGCTGTAATATGAAAGTATTCCTTCTCAACTCTTTGAACTATTTAACCTCTGGGTAAAAAGATAATTGTAGCGCTGGTATCTTGATTCCATTTATCTTAAAAGTTGCAGAATTAAGAAGCAAAAAAATGACAAAAAAAGTGGTAAATGAATATGCACGGGTTCATTTTAGAACATTTGGCAGTAATAGAAAACAATCTCTCATGAGTAAGAATTTGTCTTGGGTGAATCACGCGTGTATGAAATCTCGGGGTTATCTAAGGTAAGCTGGAATCACGGTGAAACGGAAACCTATCTCTGGAATGTTCCATGACTCACCTTCTCTGGGCAGGGATCCTCTTCTCCCCAGAGAATTTGGTGGTGAAAGCTGTGGCAGGGTCCAACTTTTCAAGGCCATTATCAAGACCACTACCGCATCACTACCTTCATCCACACTTCATTCCCTTAAGTGTGATTGATGGGAAAGTCCTGCCTGGCCTAGCATCGTGTTATGGCATACAGCCAGGGGCAAGGACTCCAGAGAGAGAGAGACAGATAAGAGGGAGGGGGCAGAGGATTTGAACTTTATCGTTGCCACCGCAAATCAGTGCGAGCACAGTTTACGCCTTACACAATACATGAGTGCAAAGTTGTCACCCTTGACAACGTGACACAGTGCCAGCCAAGGCTATAATAGCTCAGGGACACAGGGACAGGAGTGGCTTACCTCTGCTAGGTAAATGGATATATTTAAAGAAATATAGTTATCATGTAAAGTACAACATGATACATGTTTTAAATTTCATGCAGTGACCATTCCAGTTGGACAGATTTCCTGATGAATTTATGTATTGTGTGCAGAACCGCAGGACCCTATTCAAATCCAGCTGTTTGAAGTATTACATTCGCCAAGGGTTGTACTTAAGTACTCTTTTAAGATAACTGTGTTTGATCATTTCCATTTTAGAAGTATACTTTATATTTGAACGTATTCATGCTGTCCCAGGATAATTTGCAGCTCTTACTACTTCTCCCCTCCACAGCTCGGTTGATCCAGGAGTCGTCACTTATTTTGGCCACTGCCATGTTGTATTTATTTGGGGGCACAAGTTTCTGCTAGCAAGCTTGGTGCAGCCATAGACTATGTGGGTGCAACATCCAGTTTAGCTATAGCTGCCTGTGTTGACATCCATCTGTCACTCAAAGTGGTCATGCCCTCAGTACTAACAACTTGAAGCCATAACAGATTTATATTGGTAAGATTTAAATAAAACAGCTCCATGTTCATTAATACCTGGTTCTTAACATTTATATTTCTGCTACAAAATTAGGAATTTTAATGGCATTGACTAATTTTTGGGTCTCAAGTGGTCATTCTCCAATAACACATTGTTTTTGGAACTGAGCATTGGCTTTATTTTTCAGCCCCAGAGACTCCCTGTTATTATCTTCCTAGTCTGCTATTAGCATTGGTGCAAGATGCCTTTTATCATTTTTACACAGCGTCTGATAGCAAGAGTCATTTAGAGTTAAAAACATTAGCAACTGTATATTAAAACATTTTCCCCGTTAAAAAGCATCAATAATAATAATTCCATAATGATACAAAAACATTTGGACTTTGAATGTAAAACAGATACAGAACTATCGTGTCTGTACAGGTTCTGTCTACATACCATAATGTTTAGTTCCCTTCATGCTCAACCAGTGTGTTTCCTGATCTCTCTGGACACGGTTGCCTGAGAACCTGCAAAAATGCCTTCACAATTTAAAAGCAGCAATTTGATTTTGATATTTTAATATTGCATTAAACCCAATGCAGTCTCAAGTGCTTTGGTGGAACTCAATATCCAACATAACTCTCCTAAAATTATACCATGCGTAGAGCTGAGAAGCCAGCCATCCATTCATCCATCCATTTTCCTCTATCCTTTTCAGGGCCGTGGGGGTGGGGGGGGGTGGCTGGAGCCTATCCCAGCTGTCATAGGGCTAGAGGCAGGGTACACCCTGGACAGGTTGCCAGCCTGTTGCAGGGCTAACACAGAGAGACAGACAACCATTCACACTCACATTCACACCTATGGGCAGTTTAGAATCACCAGTTAACCTGACCCCAGTAACTGCATGTCTTTGGACTGCGGGAGGGAAACCCACACAAACATGGGGAGATCATGCAAACTCCCCACAGAAAGGTAAAATATGTCATTGTTGTAGCACAGTGTAACTTTTTGGCCTTGTTTAAAGTTTGGGGTGTTCGATTTCAATAAGCTCAGCACAAGAGTTTTACACCAGCAGCAAGTAATTGAAAACACTTTTCGAGGTCATGCTCCGTATAGATCTGAGGAGTAATTCTAGCCAGCCAAGATGACAGAAACAGAAGTCAATGGGTGTTGTTGCCCTCTTAGTGGGGAGTTCATTGCTGAAGATCAGAAAGGAGGAGAATGACAAAGCAGGGAACCCAAGGAGACATCAAACTCTTAACCCATCGCCTGCTGCTCGGGTTTGAAAAAGAACCAGAGTAGTTTATGAGTACATGCTGAGGTGTCCACAGCAGCAAATGTGGAAAACCTCTTTTTGCTTCATTAGCTAAATCCTTATAGGGTCTATCCTTCTGTTCAGCTAAACTGCAAAGGTCACTGCACAGGTGGCAAAATGATTTTCAGTAATGCTAGTCCAGTTTAGAGCTAATACAAAAGATAAAATGGACTTACTGCAACTTAATTACCATTTCAGTTCTCATCTAGAGGAATCCCTAATAACTAGGAACACAGCATCAAGAAAAGACCATCAGTACGATCACCAGATAAGTAAGATAGGTAAAGCAATCAATAAATAAATAAAACTAATAGCTGAGTCAGATCATTCTTAAAGTGACTTCTACCAAAAAAAAGTAATTTTTCTAGATCTACATGCAGGAAGTCTCTGTGTAAACTGTGATGGATGCTTAGATAGTAATACAACTTCCTTTTTTCTATTTCCTAATGCGTGTGGCTACATTACTGCTTGTGTTCCTTTACCAATCATCAGCATTCTGTTCTCTGATTAACAGATAAGAAAAACCTCACTGATAAAAAATAATGACCAAAACTACACAAATATGACCCAAAATGTAATTAGAATCCATCTTTCTTTTTTTTTTTAAAGACTCACAAAATTACTTATAAATTTTAATTTATCTCCTTTGTTTGTATCTGTTTGTTGAACAGCCTCTTCTGTTTTGTTTTCTTAATTTTATGCCTGTCATAGTCATTTTTATGGCCTGTTAGTTTGATTATATGCTGTGTTTCTTCTCGCGAAGTGACAGAGTACACAGAAAGGCACAGTGCAAACACAATTCGTAATAACTTTATTAAAGGCAGATAAAATATGATTGCTTAACAAAGCCAGATTCCCGTGGGCTTCGCCCAAAAAAATGCTGCACCGAAGGTTCAGTTTTAATTCCTCCATTGTACGTTTTTACTTCCTTTTCATCTCCATCCAAAGAACATAGTTTATTTTGGCCCTGTGTATATTCTATATAAAATATTAAAAAATAAATTAAAAAAGTAAATCCTCTCGGGTTGCCTGCAGTTAATTCTGCCGGTGATGGCAAAGCGGAGATCAATAAAAAAACGAGTAAACCCAGAGAGTATCTGCCATCTGCCTTACAAAGCCAACTTCACTGTATTTTTGCTTGGTCAAGCTCTGACCACATGATCTCCGGAGAGACGGATTACAGGAGAACTAAGCTCCAGATTTTTTTTTTTCCATCTTCCATGGCTCTAATTAATCAGGGCAAGGTTCTACCAAGGGGCTTAGCTGGCCTCTTGTCAATTTGCAGCTATCAGCTTGCTTACACAGGCCTCAACAGCACCCACTGAGTTGCCATCAACAGTAGATAGCAACCTTTAATGGGGAAAAGCTTTCATAAGCTGATGAGATGCTGAGCAAATAAAACACAGCCGATAAAGAATTGCGGCTGCAAAGGGGGAATATAGCAATTTCTGCCTTTAAGTGGATTCAGTGAATGCTATAATGAGAGAACTGGCTCTTATATATCATAATTGTGAGAACGATTTCTAGGGATTTAAGTCATACAAATACCCCTCGGTCCTGGTAAATTCACACATTTTATCTCGTGGTTTTACATAATCTGTACTATATCTACTTAAAATGTCTTAGTGGTTTTGAAAAAGCTATTCTAAATCTTCATTCTTGTTTATAAGTTGTGCAAAACGTAAAAAAGCTTTCTCAAGCAAGATATCAATGTCGTAGGTGTATTTATAAAAACCAAAATGCCGATATCACACCTGACCGTGCTGCTTTTAATATGCAGATTTATTTTTTTTTCTTTTTAATTTGTGGATAGTCGGTCGTTTTTGTTTCTGCCGTCACCAATGTAAGTAAAACCAGTCTCTCAAAGTTATTAAATATTTATAGCCACTTGTTCTCACTTACTGGGGTTCACTTTTCTCTGTGGACATTTGCCAAGCGTTATGAAAAGCCTCATTACTTTTGCCACTTAAAAGGGCCCATTTAGCTCATTAATAGTCCATTAATTGTTTCTTTTTAGTAGGGCTTCAAGCTAGAGCCAAAGAACTGTCAGCCATGCCCTATTTCTATTATCAGTTAGAGAACAGTGCTGTAGAGCTGAGTCAAGTCATAATGCACACTTGTTAATGTTAAGTGTGATAAGCCTAAAGTCCACCCCAAGTCAGGGGATGTTGGCACCGTGTATGTTGTAGAGCAATCACTTCAACAAATTATGGAAGCTCAAAGATGAACCTTTTATGTTAATGTGAGGCCTTTAAAAAATGCAGCCCTATTGTAAACGTATTATTATTAATTAGTGTCAATGATACATCAGCTTCCAGAAAGCTGACATCTTTTCATCCTTGATACTTAGAGAGCTGTGTGCTAATATGAGCATTTTTTTTCTTTGTTGTGGCATTTTTGCCTTTATTAGAGAGCCGCAGGAGAGGTTTGGCCAGCAAAGACTTAAACCGGAGACTACGAATGGCAATTGTACCTGTGGCGTTTTAACAAAATTAAAACACAGCCAGCTAGTAGCTAATTTGGTTAATGGGTCTTTGTCCGAAGAATTATGAAATGCAATTAACACCAAAGTGTTAGCCTCATTTTCATACAGCGCACTCACTGACATCAAGGCATGCTCCACCCATGATTGAATATGATATTCATAGCATCAAAAACACCATCCATCCATCAATCCATCAATCCATCAATCAATCAATCAATCAATCAATCAATCTAGTGTAATTTAATACTAGATAAATATTTTATTTAAGTCAGTTTTTCACTTGTTGGTCATTAATTGGCTTCTACTCTATAGTACAAAGTCCCTCCCATACAACTGCGAATACATTTCAGTGGCACGTGCCTTCAAATGAGCTGTGGGCTGTGACAGCTCATTGCAAATGTTAAATCAAACGCTACATGTTTCCTTTGGCGTCATCCACCTTACGGCTGTAGCTCTATTGCCAGTCTAGTAGTATGTTTCAGATTTACTGGTTCATGTCCAGCCAGCCCTTTTGTTTACAGTACTTTAGATTGCGGGAACTGAGGCAAGGGACATCTGTAAGCAATTGAGACAAAAGCAGAACAGGAGCTGAAAGCAAGTTCTGCTGATATTATGCTGTTTTTCTGCTATAGTCCCTTTTTTTTTTTTTTTTTGCCACAAGGAGGGTGCTAAGAGCTAGCAACACTTATTGGGTTTTTACTGCTACCAAATACAAATTGTCAGGCTGCTGAAGTGCTGAATAATCATGTTCATATGTAGATCTGCCATCCTTACATCTTTAAGAGCTGTCACAATGTTCATACAAGGGGAAAGTGGAGCTAATACTCTTTAGAGTAACAGCATTTAATTATACATTTTCTAATTAAAAGCAGTGGAAGCAGATGTATACTGAGAGGCCTTGTGGCAGACATATTCATCAAATCACAGCGGTGCTCATTTCCAGATTTTTAATTTTTTTTTTGCTTCTCAATCTCTGCCACTTAGTTTTTCAATCATCTTTTCTAAAATGTGACAGTGTGATAAGTACTGTTAAACGCCCATCACAATTTTCCAGAATCCGGAGTGTACGATGAGTTTAACAACAACGATATAATAACGATAACTTTTTAGGCCAAAAAGATACAAAATGTTAAAATGTGAATTAGGAAAAACCAAGCTCTTTCATGCAAGTTTCAGGTATCCACGCCAAGCCCTGTCACAAGCAGGTGGATTATTTGGTATCCCTCCCCTATCATTGCCAACATGCATTGCTGAGATTTGGAAGAATTTTAGAGAGGTGCATTAGCTGTCAAAACCTCGCAGACTGGCAGGAAGCGCTATCTGTTTACCGGCCAGCTGGAAATGAAGAAAGCAAGGTTGTGATTAAGTCTGTCTATGAGGTAGAAGGCATTAGATAGTTAGGCATGATAAGCCAAGGGACCCAAGCGTTGTGGTGTACCAGATGGATACAGATATTGCGAGAGGCTTAAGGCAGCAAAGAAAGATGAAAGGATTATACCAACCAATCTTTCTGTCAATAAGTGGTTGGGAGGCTACAAAAAATTTACCTACAGCAGCGCTTCCAAGAGGCAGAAGCATACACAACAATTTAATTTTCGGTTGGAGGAGTTCCTGTTGCAGTTTTTGTCACATTGTCTCAAAATTATCATTCGCTGCCGCTGTTTGCCTTTCTGTGACCTCAAATGATAAGCAGGGCATTTAAAAGATAAAGCAGTAAACAGTAAGTAACCTCCCAGGTGTTTTTCACACCTGCAATGACCTGGGAAGGAAAATTAAAATTCCCAAACGTTAACAGGGTAAAAGCACAAAAGCACAACACACATCTTTAAGCTCTTTTTGCTTTTTTTTTTCCCCCCTGTGTGATCCTGCATAATTATATAGATCGCTCGGGGGATCAGTTGCTTGAGTTCTGCTATCAGCAAATGGAATGCAAGATTTTCCACATGCCAGAGATTAAATGACCAAATTCACGCTAACCTTGCAGAGGGTTATTTGTCAAAACTTCTTTAAAACACACCTTCCGGAAGCGGTAACAAAGTTTCCACAGAACTATTTTATTTGAGAAATATACTGGATGGCAGAGGGGAATCTTAGGAAAGACATTCTGCATTCCCACTGTGATTAATTTGCAACAGGAAAATTCAGTGTCCTGTTTCATTGTGTTTGCACATCATTCCAGAAATTATTTTTATTGTTTATATTTGTAGCCCCTGTAAGGGTAACAGGTGGTGTGTCACTGTGAAACCAGCTGTAACAGAGCCACTGACTTTGTACCTTTAGAGCAACATGTCATTAAATTTGACAGGTGTATTGGAAATTATATTAAACCAGGGATTTGGAGCCATCACTCACCAGGTCCTGACAGGTTACTGATGAGAATCACAACTATTTCCTGTCCTACCCCACAGGGATATGTTTCTTAGGAGGAGCGGGCAACGCAAAGTGATTGTGAAAGTGGCATTGACAAAGAGCATTTGTTTCTGCTCTTGAAAACAAGTATTAAGGGGGCATGTAAGACACCTCCTTTGTTATTTGGACCGGTGGTGCCTTCAGCTGCGAAGTGAAAGTGTAGTTTGTGACCACATTTATTCAACAGGAAGCACGCTGTTGTCTCATTGCTGCCTTCTAAACACTAATAACATCTGAAACGAGTGTGGTAGTTTATTTTGCAGCTTCGTTCATTTGGGGGTGGG
>JAVDPK010001871.1:902576-913689 GCA_034780415.1 Cichlasoma orientale
TTCTTTTCCCCAACCCCCCCCCCCCCCCGTAACTTCCCAAACAAAATAATCGAAAGGGCAGGAAAACGCAGCACTTTGTAAATGCATCAGCTTACATTGAAAACCGTGCAGGCTTATCTGCTACCTCCGTGTTTGCAAACACAGCTGGAGTGTTATTATTATTATTTTTTTTAGAATTTGACTTGCTTTCCTTATAATCCTATTATGTAACACAAGAACATTGTTTGTTATTTATGTCAGAAAACAATAACCTTGAGGATAGCTTGTACTATAGATTAAAATGGTTGCACAACAGTGAGATTTGCCTGTACCTAAAATATTTTCTTAGGATTTTTGTAGCAGTTTTCTTTTGAGTAGTCGATAAGAAAAATACCAGTCACACATTTCATTTGCTTCAATTAATAATTGGTCTTTTTTTTTCTTTTTTTGGCAGGACTGCTTCTTGTCAATTCCTTCATTGTTCATTTCTTCCAGTGAACTGATCCAGTAATATCTAATAAGACTGTAAGGCCTCCTGTAGAAGTGATGGGCCTGACTGTGCTTGGTGCACAGTCATGAGTTTGGATTGCAGGAGTGAGCTAGAGATTCGTCAGAGTATTGCAACAGAAATATTTAGTTTCCAGAGGAGCAGTTATGTAATAATATAAATGTTAATGTAATGTGTATAATTATAAAGGAATGTAAATCATTCTAAATGTCCTTCAAAATCTGCTCAGACTTCCCACTTTTATAATTACATTTCAGAAGTGTTATTATTACTGCTGTGTGAGAAAAAATACTTCCAACACTGATTTAGTAAGAAAAGTGTTTTTTTTTGTTTTTTTTTGTGTGGGGTGCAGCAATATTTTCCTGACTGCATCGACTATAGCCTTAACGTTGCTTCTGAACAGCTTGATGAATGAGGATATTTCTGAGAACCATCCTATCTGAATCTGTATCTAGACCTTTAGCGGTGCATGTTCTAATGTTAAAGATAAGTTACGCCCCCGCAGTCTTCAGAGCATTTATCGGAAGACACACAGGGGTCAATGCCCTTATAAAAGACACTAATTATGTTACAATTGAATTCACTGCCATACAGGACAAAAGGCAGGAGCAGAGATAATAGAGGCTCCGATTACACATCTGGCAGTCTGGGATATAATGAGATTGCCTAGGTATGAGTTGATTATACTGTTTTATTGCTTAAAAAAATATTTCCAAAATCTCTAAGGGGTTTGAGGCTGTGAGTTTTGAAAGTGATTTCATAATACAAACACATGCACATTAGAGCGATATCCTCTTCCCCCAAAGAGCAGCACGCAGCAGGTCTGTTAGATCAAAAGATTATAAAGGACATCTGAGACATGGAAATTAGGAAGTAGTTTAAGGGTATCTTACCTGTGTTTGATGAACTGTAAGATGTGTGGTTATGAATCATCCTGGCTGTGAGCGCTGTTGAGTCTGTGGCGTTAAAAAGAGGTTTACAGCTACATCGGCCACCACCAGCACCACCACCAGCAGCAGCCCACATCAAAAACAGAAACCTCGAGAGATTGAGCCCACATGTTCCTGAATACTTAACTACCACTTAGCTACCTTGTTGTATTATATTTTGTGTGAGCTTGAAAATTCTGTTGTTTTCTCGGGCAGATGTTAAATTATATTCATCCATCTATTTTCTCAACCGCTCTTCTAATGGAGCCTTTTCCAGCTTACAGCACTTCATTATTTCTGATATTCTCTGAAGTCTCGCATTGAAAGAAAAAAAAAAAAACTGACCCAGGAGATGCTGGCAGGACAAATTACATTTGTCCTGTCAAATTAGAGTGGAAACTATGATTGTTAGTTTCACAAAGCAGATGAAAAGCACTTACCAGTTTGTGCTCATGTTAATAGCTTCCAAGGGAGAGAGAGAGATGGGTCACTGTGATACAAATAGTTATTCAACACATTTGCACTTCCACTCTCACTGACATCACATGCTAATGCGTCGGATACCCCAGTGACAGAGTCACTGCTAACAACATTAAAATTAACGCAAAGAAATGATTAATGTATCTGCGCTCTGTCGTTAACACACATTACTATGCTAGCAGGGTCAGGGCCTGTTAGCAAAACGGATGCTTGGTTAGCGTCTAGCTAGCTTCGCCTCGCTGCAGTAGGAAAATGACAGGAAAATGTTTACCAATGTTTTAATCCACTCAAGCGGGCACTGGGATTGTTTTCTTATCGACTCCTGTGCAATCTGATCTCTTTTTGCAACCGGTGGCTGTTTGATAGAGTCGGTTTTCAGACCTTTTCATATGGGGATACATCCTTAATTTAAAAAGAGAAAGTTTAAGGTGTCAAAAAGTTATCCAATTGAACAGTTCAAATTGTAACCGGGCCGAGCTTGAATTGATTCCCTCAGTAATTGTGCTTTGTTTATTAAAAAACCCCTAATTCCCCCAAAACATCAGACATGGTTTTGTTTGAACAACACTCAGCATGGGTGTTTGACAGACTGCACTGTCCCCTCCTGAGTTATCGCTGCAAGCTCATTAGAGAAAAAGTCGATTGGCTGTGTGCACAACTGTTTTGATAATTGCGAGTATAATTTAAGCATTGGAAATTGGCCTCTCTGTCTAAAAACTCATCATTAATTTTGATTGAATGTGAAACATTAATGAAAGAGAAATGCTGTGCAAATTAATTTAGCGTATTCCTTTATAGTTTCAAACAGCGCACTGCAACTGCACGACAGTGCAGTTTCTTTGCTCTTCCAAGTTTTACACAGTACTGACTGAATGGCATTAATAGCAGCGTAGTATTAGGCAATTTGATGTTTAGCCATTTACTCCTAAATTATTGGCACGGCAATAAAAGACTCTAGTAACTTTGTGTCTAAACAGTATTTGCAATGAATTCCAAATACCTGAAGAGCGTTTCACGTACTGTAAGCAGGAGCACGAAGGTATCAAAAATGCTAAAAAGTCAATGCATTGCAACATTGTGTGTGAAGCACTGGCAAATTCCTATAATGGAAAGAACTTAAATAAATGGCATGAAAAACATGTCAGTTTACTACTGAGATGCATCAATATTTAATAATAGGCAATGTGCTGCCTGCTTAGCACATCTTTCATAAGATCGTTTTTTTACTCGCCCTCCCAGCAGACAGCTCTCAGCTGTTGGACTTACGGGCTCATTTTCAGGCTGTATTCTTACAGTGCTATCAGACACAAAGCAGCTCTGCTCGTGACTCCTTACTTGCTTCTACCTTAGCATAGGACAGAAATTTATGTGACTTCTCTTATTGATTTCCAAGCTTCTGTGAGCTGTACTTAAAAGTGTTTGTTGTTTGTATCTCTCCTACGCCTCAGTATAGTGTGTGCAGGCTAAATTATGACTCGCTATCTTTGCACATATGCATTCACGAGTCACACGTAGGAGTGAGAACAGTCTTTAGGCACAGTATGAGAAGTAAACAGAGAGCTTTTCACTGTAGCTGTGTTTACTGTTAGATTTACTGCCTGGTACCCTAAAACTGAAAACACTCGGGGGGGCTACGACCTAAGCACCATTAGTTTCAGTGTCTTGTTCTTTGATTTCTACGTGTGCGCTCGTGGTTTTGGTGTACGCTTACATATTTGTTACGGCTCAGACAGAGAGGGATGGCACCTTGTCTTGAAAGTGTTTGGTTCAAAGTCAGTAGCTTTGTTGGAGGAGTCTTAAAAAAAGTTTGTGGTCTTAATGCTCCTCAGCCAGTGCTTAAGCCTGTTATCTGTGCCTGTGCGCTCTGCCACTGGCACACTCTCTGCTCTGTTGTGCTTGTTTTCTGCTGTCAGCTTGGACAACACCACAGACTTGGAGCTGTATGGAGCAGACATGGTGTTGACTCCTTTAAATTACAAGCAAGAAAAGCCAAAGGCTTTTTTTTTTTTTTTTTTTAGTGTCAGAGCAGCAGCAGTTCAAATGAAGAATCATCTCTTTTGATTTATTTGCTTGAGATTTCCAACTTAGACTGGCAGATCTCACTTGTGACCAGCTGCTACTGTATAAGCACAAAGTCTCGCTTATGGCAAGAGCAGGAAGACAAAAGAGGGAGTAACGACCCTCGTTCATTTATTTTGGCTTCTGATCATTTTTTTTAGCTCGTGCGGTCAAAGGATCAATGAACTTGCACGTGGAAAAGTGTGCAACATTTAAACATGTTTGATGCAAAAGAAATGCATGTGGCATCTGCTGTATTTCCTTTGGGAAATTGCAGTTGCATCATGGTTCCCCTTTAACCCTTTTGTGCATGTTCTGATAGGTTCATTAGTTACGGCAAGATTATTTTTCAGCAGTACTCATCTGTCTAATGTAATCACCTCTGTGATGTCATTGATATCGGGTTTCCAAAAGTGTACATATGCTAGGGAATAATGTTGCATTTTATATGATACAGATGGCAATTGATTACGGTGTCAGATGACTTCGCTTACTACCTTCTGCCCTTCACTGTAAAGAGATACAGAGAGTTCATCTTTTCCTTCCTAGATGCTAAAGCCTTAACTGGCCCTAGATATCTGTGTGTTATTTTGGTAATACAAGAAATGCATGTTTGAATGAAGCAGTACATGAATAATCTTATTAGCTTCATTGCTGGGTAAACCCCCCCAGGCCAACTTGAATGATAAGTTTGGCAAGGTCGTGATCTTGTCTGTTGACTGCAGTTTGCAGTTTGCAGTGAGGTGGGTCTTCTTCTTTTTTTTTTTTTTTTAACAGAAAAACATACTTGCTTAATAAAAAGATGTACAGTATAAGTGGTTCTCTGCTGTGTGGTATTTGACAGTATGTTTTTGTGCTGCCTAGTTTTTTACCCAGGTTTTAGATCGCAGACTGACCACAATTATTTGAAATACGCTACGATGCAACCCATGTGTTTTTTTTTTTTTTTCCTAAGAGGCTGGGCACGATTCAGAAATATTTACTGATTTATTTATTTGCACTGACAGGAAATCATTTTGGTTCTCAGTTTCAGAAGAGCCCACACATTACTTTGCCAGCAGTGAAAGCAGAAACTGATAGCGCTCAGATGGCTCAAACGGCACATAACACTCTCCTCCCTGATGTTCTGTACGTTTATCTTGTAGAGGAAGACTCGCCATCATCACATGAGAAACGGTGGGAAGAGTCCATGCTGGCGGCACTAAGATCATTTGACACCAGCTGACTTCAGCTGAACTTTTGATAACAAGTCTGAGTAATCTTCTCACGTGTCTAGATTTTTTTTTTTTTTTTTTTTTGCGGAATCGTGAATTTCCCTCTTCGGTCTTTCTTCACGAAGTGTGATATTAGGAATGCTGACAGGTCAGGTAATCTGTCAACATCAGAGTTTCTAATGGGTTATTACAGTCAGAAATAAGAGGTTCAGCCATGTATCTTTAAGCCGACAGTTTAATCGGTTTCAGGAGTCCACGCGATACTTTGTCAGCAGTGAAAGCAGGAACTGATGGAACCAACAATTGTTCAGATTTCTCAAACAGCACAGATCACTCTCCTCCCTGATGTATTTTTCATCAATATTAGACTATCAAAGATTTATTAGTCAGCTTTTAAACTGCAGGCAAGTCCTCTACTCCAAAGGCGCATGTGAAAGGTTGTCTGTCTGTTGTGTTAGCGCTGTGATGTACTGGAGACCTGTCAGTCCAACCTATCCAGTTTATATTGCACGCCACCTCTCACCCGGTGTCAGCTGGGATAAGCTCCCCCATGCTTTTAAAGAGGATGTGTGCTTATTTAACACACACGCCCGCACACACACACACACACAGTCAATTCTTTTTTTTACCAACAATTTTTTACCATCCTTTTAAAATAAAAAAAAGTGAACTGATCTCATTGTTGAAATACATTAGCAACACTGTTGCATTAAGATAATCCTTTATTACCATTATTATTGTATTGTACCTTTCATATGCACAAAAACACGGAATAGCCCACCCTTTTGACATCCATTTAAGAGTGTGTCTGTCACTGATATAACAGTTGAAGTTGTGTATAAACAAATTTAACCTTAAGCACATTTGCGCACTCATGAGGGTGCGCGGAGAACTTATACGTGAGAAAGTGAGCCGCTTGCCTGGTTTTGTGTGGAACATTTTAGGCTGTCGATTATGCTGAACCTCATTTGATACTACATTAAAACTGAGCCGTTTGGGTAAACTTCAGCTGACTGATGTCACCACTCTGTGAGCATGCTTTTCATGAGAAAAGACTTGTGGCACCCTCCCTCTGCACTATTACCTGACTTTCTGCAAGAATATCATTTAAGGGGTTTAAGAGCACCTGCAGATCAAATGGTTGATAAATGCCATCTCTAAATTCCACTTTCAGGATGCTTCTAAGTGCTGCTGCCAATGTGTAATCAAAGCTGCGTGCGGGCTCTTATTAAGGCATTTTACTTTGAATATCAGTGACCTTTCCAGCCTTTTTCTTGCACTCTTGTTGCCTCAAAGTTACTTTTTCACTCTCTTCTTTGCCCTTTGCCAACCCCTTTTCTTTAGCACTCAAGAGGGCTGAGATGATTGCTACTTTAGAAAGTGGTCCTTTTACCAAAGAAAAAGAACAGCAGTGCTTTTCTTCAGGTAGATTAATAAGCTGACCTTGGTACTAGCTTCCCGCAGCCTTTTCACTTTTGCAAAATTGACATGATTTGACGACATAAATGAAGAAGTGATTTTGACTTGAGGAAATGGTGTGACAGGTGAAACCCAGTATGATAATTTCCCCCCCAAAAAGACCTATCAGAATCTTGACCCCTAACTAAGGCAGAAGAGAAAAAGTAAATATATGTGCCTAAAGCTCCGTATAAGGCCCTTATTATAGTGTGATCTCAGTAGGAAAAGGTTGTCATGTAACCTGAGACAGTGTTAATCCTTTAAGCTGTCTTAAATGAAACAAGCAAACAGTGCCACGCCGAGCAGCAGGGGGTTTAATAGTTGGAACAAACACTACAGATCTGACATCATACCATTCAGTGTTGTTTTTAATAAAGTACACCTTGATCATTTTAATAATGCCGTGCGCTACCATGCCCTTGTCGTGTGCCATTATCATTAGTGCAAAAAAACGCGATCAAACCTGCACAGGGTGACGGTGGGAAAGAGTCGGGACTGCGGTTCACCCTCAAACTATGACTTTGTTTGAAGGGCAGCTGAAAATAATTGAGTACTTTTTTCACTCTTTGGGAAATGATTTAGTTAAATGTGAAGCTGCACTGCTCAAAGGCTTCTCGGCTTCATTCACCTTACGTCGAAATGCTTTTCATGTTTGGCTGGTGTGTTTGCACCGTTTGAAAATTGCATACAAGGCAACTAATTCTTCTCTTCTCTCCCTTTCTCCCACTGCTGCTCCTTTGGATCACTTGCTGATACCGTGCCATGTTATCTTCAATAGGTGAGTCATTTGAATGTTTTCACTTTGGACTTTTTTTTGGGGGGGGGGGGGGGGGGCACGGTAAAAAATTAAAAAAAACACTTTTTACAGCTGAGGCTACATGTCTGTAATAGTGCTCTTCTTCTCTGGTGGATGGAAAGATGGTGATTGTGGGGTTATTCATCCATCCATGCTTTTCTTTTGTTCAACTCATGGCAAGATTTTCATTGAATTTGCAATGACCAGTGATACTCAGAAGATGAGTCTTAATGCTTTCTTTCCTCTGGTGCACGTGATTTATGCAAGAAAAAAAACCCCGTCAAAAATCTGCTGATGCTGTCACGCTGACCTGGGATCATTTTTTCATGATGGAAAGAAAAGAGTTGGGAGCATGTACTGGTTTTTGTAAATGGAGCCTCTCCAGTAAGACTCCCTACAGGACAAATGTTAGATTTTAACGACATCACTAAAGGGCCTTAAATTCCCTATTTTCAGTAAGGTACAGGAGTTTGGGAATTGCATCTCACTTCTGTTAGGCAGATGCAAAGTTAGGCAATATTACCGCCAAATTTTGCTGATTTTTGGTGATTCTTTTGAGTCAGGAGGGAAGCAAGTGATTTCACACTGGATCTCTTTTAGTGAAAAACAATGTGTAAATGCTGGTAAGTAAAGTGAGCAAGTAAGGTAGAAAATGTTGATTGAATGCTGTACCAAAACGCATTAATGCGCATACAGCTTTGACCAATTCACCCACCGTCTATCCCACCCACCCTACCAGTGAATGAACATTGTTCTTCTCCCTAAAAAAAAAAAAAGTGTTGCCACCTCAGTTTTGTTATGAAAAATATTTGGCACCACCAACGAGCAGCATATGAGCATTATGTGTGAGAGACTGGTTTGAGAGTCTGGCTCCCGTGCCAATAATCACATGAATGCACAGGAGTATTTATTGCTGAAATGAAAGTGTCAGCATTTCTGGGCATGTGGTGAAAATGACAGCTAGTATCGGATATAGGGCATGACTGTAATGACTTTCTTGTGATAATGTTGCCGATGATAAAGGACAAACACACATACACAGCCCTTCGCACGGTTGCAGTCTCACCTTTCAAAGACCCCATAAATTTTACAGGCTTCCGCAGTTTTGTTTTCATCTTAAATTTCCAAATCTGGTTGTGATTAAGCTGCTCAGTGAGAGCCCCTGGATGCCGTCCAAGTCCCTCGCCGCACGGGTCCCTCCTTAAATGCTCCCGTCTGCTGCTGGCCGTCAGCCTCTGTGCATTTATTCAAAAGAGAGGGGCCATGTCAGCCCGCTAAAACCACTGTTTTAGTGTCTAGGGTCCTCTCTGTGGGGAGGATCGAGTGTCAGCCTCGTGCTCGGTGAGGTGATCGGTGATGGGCTTTTGCTCATGGTCCTACAGTATAAGGTTTCACCCCAGAATTTATCATGGTCTACTTACTGATGGGATTGCATGTAGCTCTTACAGGACCACATGAAGGCTATTTTAAACTGAGCTTCCCATCAGGATCGCTCCCTAGTCTTTAAAAATATGAAAAACGAGCTTTTTAAAGGATGGCGCTTGTTTTGTCAAACATTCTTATTATTACATGAAATTTAATCCATTAAGAGGCTGGCTTACCAAAATGGCATATTTTCTTACTGCAGGTGTCTTGCTGTGCAGATTGTTTTTTTTTTTTTTACCTTTTCTGGTTCCTCCACCCAAATATTGATTAACTTAGCTGAATGTCATTTGTGGTTCTTAGAGCACCCAAAATGATAAAGTAACTCTGATGCAAAAGCCTCTAAATTCTGCAGCACAGTGCTGTGGATAGATTGATAAAAAGAAAACGAGGTAATGTGGTGGCATCTAATACTGATATCATTCTTCCTGAAGTACACACAATCTTCACATCTTACTTTCTTGGAGTGATTTACTTGATGTACTTTAAGTCATGTGCGGTTAAAATAAGCAACAAGAGGAGATGTGTTACATTGAAATGAAATCAGAATGCAGTTAGTAAGTATTTTTCATTAAGTGCTGAGAATGTGTATTATAGTAAAGACACTATTTCTGGGGACAGATGTGTTTGGATTGGTGGAATTGTAGCCATCACAAAGACAGGTATATCAACAGCAGGACAATTTTCTTTTTACAGATTATATGCTTTTTTCTGTAATTTAGGCAAAACAACTGCTATACAAGTCAAGAATATCTGACTGCTGACCATTTTCCAAAATATAGTTCAATGATTTTTTTTCTCTCTTTCTTATTTTAATGTGTTTTTACCAGGGCTATCTCAAATACAACTTACACCAACCATCTATATCAGATTTTGGGCTCCAGAGCTTCACTGATATTGTGAATATTTTCATGCCGGCGGCAATGTGAGGTTTTTGCGACTGAGCCAGATAAAGTTAAAGTTAAAGATAATGGCTTAGCTTTGATGTGGGCTATATTTACATGTAAAATGATCACAGAGAGAAAACTGGAAACAGTAGAATGTCTTTTACTTTTTTGTCTAGCACAGCGCGCAGCGTGCTCACTGTCACTAGATGAAGCCTTTGTTGCTCCCTCACTCGCTGAACAGAGCGGCGTGACAGAGCAGCTGGAGAGCAGAAACTCTGCAGAGCAGAGCAGCGTTTGCAGAACAGCACTGGCGAGAGATGTTTTAGCTATGAAAAGCCAGTAAAACTTGGCTAATGTTAAGTTAGTTAATGAGGTGAAGTGAGACGTGTAATCACTACTGTCAGTGAGAGTTATGCTATGAGCTGCTAGGATGTACAGTATGTGGACAAGAGTACTAGAGCAACTACACATTCCTCCTACCGCCATGTAAACCCATGCCACGAAGCTCCCACTGCACAGTTTTTGCGCTGATGTTAATGCTAGAGGAGGTTTGGGCCTCTGCAGTTACTGAGTCAGCAGAGCATCGACGACTGTAACGCACTGTGTGCCTCAGCGCTCCGCAACCCCACTGTATAACACTTTGTGGCTGAGTTGCTGTGGTTACTAAACACCTTCACTTAGAGAGCTTGATGATACCACTTACAGCTGATCACGGAATATCTGGGAAGGCGGAAATTTCACAGAGTCATTTGTTGCAATGGTGCAGCACCACGCTCGAATTCACTGAGCTCTTTAGAATCAGAATCAGAAAAACTTTGCCCATTGCAAAGCAGCGGAAATTTGTCTTAAACGCGGTTCTCAATATATACAAATAAAACAACGTAAAACACACTGTATACACCACACAGCAAGATCAAAAAACTATTAAAAGTATACATACAGTAGCAGTACGACCCATTCTTCCCCAAATGTATGTAAAGGCAGACTCATTTAAATAAACCAATAAATAAAAATCGAAAATAACAAAACTCAAAGCTGAATACCTGCAGAGTGATATTGAAGTAAAGCTCTAGTTTTTACTAACTTGGGGAAAAACTGTGTTAGTTTGTTGAATATGTGACGAGGGCTGAAACTTCTCCTTGAATGAAAGACTATTTAAGCGTTGCCTCTAACAGCCATTACCTGCGTAACAAATGGTTTCAAAAAGATTTAATTAGAGCACATCATCTTTCTTTACACCGTAATTTTATGTCATGGGCTGGTGACCTCTCTGCTGAGTGATGCACATGAAAAAGCGAACAAATGCAGTTCTAATTGAACACTGAGCAAATGCCGCTACCGTCTCTGCATCCTGTCATCGGGGGGGGGGGGGGGGCCGGGTT